>CM065389.1:30062500-30260000 GCA_033060915.1 Euryodendron excelsum
CCGGCCTTGAAGCTAGAAAATATTTCTCCAAAAATAATCTTTTCATCTCGTTCCATGTGGTAATACTTCTGGAGGGTAGATAATAGAGCCAATCCTTAGCCGAATCCTTCAAAGAAAACGGGAAAACTCTTAATTTAATTTGCTCTTTAGTCACTCCCGTGGGTTTTATACTCGTGCATACTACATGAAACTCCTTTAGATGTTTGTGGGGATCTTCACCTGCAAGACCATGAAAAGTGGGCAAGAGATGTATTAATTCAGATTTTAATTCAAACTTAGTAGGAACATCTAAAGTAGGGAATGTTATGCATAAGGGTTGTTGGTTCAGATCAGGGGCCACAAGTTCTTTCAAAGTTTGATTTCCAGCTATGACTTCCTCCTCTCCTAAATCAGAATCGCTAGCAAATAGGAATTCAAGAGTTGGGTCGTTTTGTACATAATTTCTCCAAGCTTCCCTTCTTGACCTGTGTAATTTTCTCTCTATTTTTGGATCGCATTGCAAATCACCTTGATTAGAAGATCGAGTTACACTCATAAACACTCAAGAAAACTCTAACCAACCCTGAAAAACAATTCAGAAAGAAAAAATCTAGAGTAATGAAATTAATTAAAATAAATATATATTTTTTATTTTTTATTTTTTAAAAATAAATATCACAAAAAGCACAAAAATTAACTAAAATCACTTCCCAGCAACGGCGCCAAAATTTGGAGTGCTATCGCGAGCACCCAAAAATAAAACCTATACCCGAAAAATAAATATGTAGTAGTGCAAGTAAGAATCATTCCCACAAAGAGTGTTTAGTCTAGTTTTATGCTATGTGAACAAGGATTGGGGGAGTTTTGGATTTAATGAAAACTATTTTAATAATCACCACTACAAAACAATTCAGATTAAAGTATTGAAATTAATCAAAAGAACAAACCTTGGTCTAGGTCAACATCCACCATCGAAATTTACAACTGATCATTGATGTAAGCATACCAATTCACACATTGAATATTTACCGTCGGAATTATTTTCCTATCTCTCCTTAGTTGTAGTTAATTAGAAACAAGCAATCTGATTCACCCTAACTATTAAACAACCTAGGAAAAGTACACAAAGTTTAATCTAGCAGCAGCCTTAAGAATTAAAGAGATCGATGAAACTAAACAACACAAGCACAAGCGGTTGCATTTAATTTAGTCGAATGCTCTTCCTCAGATATAATAATTCCCAACGCAGTAAATCATTAAATCTCAGTTGCTTCACAAATAAGAGGAATCAAACAATTACAGATTTGATATCTAACTCAGCAGTAGAATGCAATAATTAATAAACTAGTAAGCCTCCTAGCGATTAAACAAGACAATCATGAAAATAGGCATAGAACAACATTCGATACTCAAAGCATAAATCGAATAATGAAAACAAATTAGATCTCACAGTTTATTATTAATTCCGAGGTTTCTGTCTTCTTTGACCAAGATTCAAAGTTTAGCCACGCAGGGCCATGAAAAACAACTCAAAGAATAATCTAGAATAATCTAAAAAATGACCAACCCTAGAAACAAAACAGTCCCAGCTCTAATAGGCATCTGAAAATTTGCAGTTGCGTCAAACCGTTTGAACGCCTTTGATACCGTTCGAACGTATCGGACTACCGTTCGAACGATACGTCGAACGCACTTCAAATAGTAAAACCTACTCTCTGAATCTTTCGAATGCTCTTTGAACTTGAACTTGACGTGTATCCGTTTGACGTAGTGTTCGAACGCATCTACTACCGTTCGAACGCCTCTTGGAACCGTTTGAATGCCTCTTCGAACGATACTTCTGATCTCACGCGAATTCGGCCCTTTTAAGCTAGGGTCCTCTTCCTGGGCATTCCATAGCACCCTAAGTCAAAATATAAGAATAGTGAGTATCTTTAGGTACCAAATAAGTATAAAAGATTAAACATTACGGGATAAAAATATGATATTTGCATTCTCATTAGGCATCAAGTACCTTCCTAAGATCAAGCAATCTTTAGAACCAACGCCACACTGTCAGAGTGGCTGAAGCCTTCACAAACAATCAAGTTGTTAAAGTGGCGAGAAATCACTCACAAACACGTCGACAAGGGTATGCTACTAAAAAACCTAGTGTCATAAGACCGAAAGCGTCCCTTGGTCATAACACGTTTTTTTGGAAGAAAAGAGACACCTTCAAAGATCAACTCGTCACGTCTGTCAAAGTGATGAAAACACTCGTAAACCTAGGTCAACACCAGTGCCTACAAGCCAAACACTGTGAAAAATCCAAACTGCCCCTTGGGTACCCTGACACGTCTTTCGAGAAAGTACCAAGTCCTTGAGACGATAAGTCTACCTTTCCAAGACTGTCCTCGGACAGTCTAATATGTTCAATATGACATTCCAACCAGTTTCGGTTTTATTGTGCTCAACTCTGGGCGAAATAATTGTTTTACCCATGGGCACTCTAGCACGTCTTTGAGAAAGTACTCAGTCCTCAAGACGGTAAGTCCACCCTTCTAAGACTATCCCCAGACAGTTTGACATGTTCAATATGCCATTCAAACCGACTCTAGTCTCATTTCAGTCAAATTAAGTATTTTACCCCTGGTGGTCCGGAGCCCCCCTTTCCAACTACACTAGATCTGGGAATCAAATCGGCATCCACCGAGATACTCTGAAGAAGATCTATATCTAGTTTCGAGTGAGTCCCTTAACTCAAAACCCCTCTAAGTCAATAAAAGCTTCGTCGAGCGTATCACAAACGTGATGACCCAATGGTTGATCTCTGTGTATTTTGATGATCACAAAATCATGTTATTAGTGTTTAATGCCTTACAGCTTTATTGATACAAAATGAAGTATTTCATCTCAAAGATATTGAAATTCTTGTGTGGTCACATTATCAATAATAAGGTTATCTTGTTGACACTCTATAGCTCATATGAAGAGATAATTGCTTGCAATTAGAAAGGGTATTGTCAGTACCTCTAGTACATTGCTGACACATGATTGAAGGTTCAAAGCAGAAATTGACAAATATTCTACAGTATCATGATAAGTTTGTTTATTCCAAAGAAAACCCTCAATCCTCACTCTATTTGTTCCACTTAGAAAATCCTCAAGCTTCAAAAAATGTCGTAATATGAGGTCTCTTATCGTGGCCGAAAAACGTGAAGTATGATATGAGATCGCTGACACTGACTCATTTTTACTGGTACTTAAACAGAGTCTATTATAAAGTCAAACTGAAGAAATCAAGATGAACTTGTCAACACATTTGAAGGATGGTTGACAATCTAAAGACTATGAAAACTAAAGTGAAATTTGGACCAAGATGGTTGACAACTATCGTATCTTGTTAACACCATCAATGAACTAAGTTTCATAAGTAAAAAGAACTTAGACATGGTTGACAACGATCTACAATTGTTTACGCACTCATTAAACAGATGAAGGTTAAGAGGACTAAGATGGTCGACACCTTTAAGGTTCATTGCTGACAATCTGAGCTCCAATAGTAAATTTTTTTAAATGTTCTAACAGAGCCACCCGCACATTAAATGCATTCCCATTAACTCTAACAGCTGAATTGAAGGGAAAGAGTATATATAGAAGGCCTCAAAGACATTTAAGAGCAAGAAACAAGGATCTTAAAGTACAAGAAGCCAAAAGAACAAAACATTCTCCACTACTCTATTTTTTGCTACTGTCCAAAAGGAACAATCTGAGCTTTAACTTTCATTTACTCACTTCTGAGAGTGATAACCTTGTATACCTTCGTCCTTTATATTTGTAAAAGGTTGTTTACACCTTTGATATGAGAGTGTAGTTGTATTGCACACTGGTAAGATCGAAAGTGCTGGCATCAAGCTTCTCGGTTGTTTAGAGTTGAAACTTAGACTCTTGGCTATATAAGTGAGTTGGGCACTTGAATAAACCAGCAACTGTGTAAGGGATCTTTACATAGTAAAAAACCTTCGAAAAGGATTAAGGAAGAGAGGATGTGGGCTTGGGTTTGGCCAAACCTCTGTGAAATCTCTGGTGCTCTCATTTCTTGTTGTGTTGTTCATGTTAACTTTTATTTGTACCTTTAACCTTAGGCATTGGATTACATTCATACTTGATTGGATAGGTTAATTGCTAATCATCCTTGGTGTTTGCATTCATAGAGAATAATCCTTATTACCCATCTATTTGTCTATAAAGAACCTGCTTGAATTAAGAGTCTCTTTCGAAACCAGATATCAACTGTATTTATTGCTTGTTCTTGAATCATTACTTCATCTTTTTGTAATTGTATAATTAAAAATCATCTCTATTTTATTTAGTTAATAAAACCAATTCACTGCTCTCTTGGGTTGATTTTTTAGCCAACAATTGGTATTAGAGCTTGGTGTTCGTAATTAGGTTTTACATCCTAAAGTAAGATCCATGGCTAACACTGTTCGAACCTCTCTTGCTAAAGGGCAATCCACAAACAGACCACCTATGTTCAATGTCACCAACTATAACTATTGGAAGAATCGAATGAAAATCTATATTATGTCAATAGACAATGAACTGTGGAGAATTATTATTAGTGGACCTAAAATTCCTACTAAGACCATAGAAAGAATAGTTGTGGCCAAGCCTAAAGATAAATGGGATGAATCTAACTTAAAACTCCTTTAATTGAATGCTAAAGCTATGAACGTGTTATATTATGCTCTTGATCCAAATGAGTTTAATAGAATATCTGCGTATTATTCTGCTAAGCAAATATGAGATAAATTTGAAGTCACCCATGAAGGTACTAACTAGGTAAAGGAATCAAAGATTAACTTATTTGTACATAATTATGAACTATTCATAATGAAACTTGATAAATGCATTACTGAGATGTTCACAAGATTTACTGATATTATAAATTGACTAAAGTCTCTTAGAAAGATATATACTAATGGTGAACAATTAAGAAAGATACTCAGATCCTTGCCAAGAACCTAAGAGACTAAAGTGATAGCTATCCTGGAAGAACTGCTAGGATCACTCATGATTTATGAGTTAATCCAAAAGTAGAATATGTAAGATAATGATGAAAAGAAAATGAGAACCATTGCCTTCAAATCCACTACAAAAAGACAAGACAATGATGATGATAAAGATGAAGAACTAGCACTCATCACCAGAAAATTTAAGAGAGTCATGAGAAAGAAATGGAAGAAAGGAAGAAAACCAGAATTTAAAGGAGAAACAATCAATCATACTCAACCATTATCTGTTTTGAGTGTAAGAAACTTGGACACATCAAAGCAGAGTGTCCACAGCTAAAGAAAAAAAAAAAAAGAAAGGAGAGAAGCTATTGCTGTGGCTACAACACTAAATGGAAGTGAGGAATCCTGCTCAGATGATGACTCTAACATTGAAGAAGTAGCCAACTTCTGCTTGATGGCCCATGAAGAAGAAGAAAAAGAGGTAGTCACTTCTGATTACACCTTTGATGAATTACAAGAAGCTTTTGAAGATCTTTTATTTGAATTCAAAAAATCAGGAGTTAAAAACAGTCTTTTAAAGAAAATGATTTCTACTTTAACCAAAGAAAATGAAATTCTAATTCCTGAGAATGATCTTCTAAAAAAGGAAAAATAGTATTTTGAAGAAAAAAGTCAAGGATTTGAATAAGTCCTTAGAAAAATTTGTAAAAGGAAAAGAAAACCTTGACTTTCTATTGGAAAATCAAAGATGCACTTTTGACAAATGAGGAATTGGATACAATCCTTTTATAAAGAAAAATTTTATAAAAATTCCTTTGCTTCACCAAGTGTTTCAAAAGTCAGATGCTATTTTTGTCCCAAAAAAAAAAAAAAATGGACACTTTGCAAATCGATGTTGGCTAAGAAATGTTCCTAGCATAAATGTTTAGAAGAAGTGGATCTCAAAGGAACGCATTACTATCACTAACCCTTTAGGACACAACATGAAGTGGGTATAAAAAATCAAACCTTGAAATAGCTATTTTATAGGTTTGTCTCAAATCTAAAGTCAAGAAGGATTTCTGGTACCTAGACAGTTGTTGTTCAAGGTATATGTTTGGAGATGAAAATCAATTCTTATCTCTCACACCCAAAGATAGAGACCTGGAGACTTTTTGTGACAATAGTAATGGTAGATTATTGGAATTGGAAACATTGGCAAGAATTCCTCTATCACTATTAAAGATGTGTTGTTAGTGAAAGGTCTTAAACACAATTTACTTAGCATCAGTCAACTTTGTGATAAAGGCTTCAAAGTTATGTTTGAATCATCGTAATGCTTGGTAGTTAATACTGTTGATGGTCATATCATGCTCATTAGAACAAGACAAGGAAATATTTATATATTTGACTTAAATGATCTATGTACATGTAAACTTAAGTGCTTATCTGCCTTGAATGATAATAATGCTTGGTTATGGCATAAAGATTAGGACATACTGGCATAAGCATTATTTCAAAAGCTGCCAAATATGACATGGTAATTAGATTACCTGAAATCAAGTTTGAAAAGGATAAGTTATGTAATGCATGCTAAAAAGGAAAACAAACCAAAGAATATTTCAAATGAAAAACAATGATTTCAACATCTATACTTTTACAGTTGCTACATATGGATTTTTTTGGCCCTACCAGAACACTTAGCCTTGGTGAAAAATAGTATACTCTTGTTATTGTAAATGATTTTTCTAAATTCACTTGGACTTATTTCCTAGCACATGAAGATAAAACTATTTCTGTCGTCATTAAATTCTGCAAAATAGTGCAAAATGAAAAAGGTTTCACTATCTCTGCTATTAAACTGATCATGGAGGATAATTTGAATGTTCCCTATTTGAAATCTTTTTTGATGAAAATGGTTTTGAACATAACTTTTTTTCCACAAGAACCCCTTAGCAAATGATGTTGTTGAAAGGAAAAATAGAAATATTGAAGAAATGGCCAGAACTATGCTTTGTGAAAATAGCTTACCAAAAAATTTTTAGGCTGAGACAGTTAGTACAGCTTGTTATGTTCTAAATAGAATTCTAGTTAGAAGGTATTTGAGAAAGATTCCTTATGTAATTTGGAAAAGGAGGAAACCAAACATTTCTTATTTTCATGTTTTTAGATGCAAATGTTTTGTCTTGAACAATAACAAGGATAACTTGGGAAAGTTTGATGCTAAATTTGATGAAGGTGTGTTTCTTGGTTATTCTATGCATAGTAAGACTTTTAGAGTATTTAACAAGAGAACTCTTATTGTTGAAAAATCCATACATATCAAATTGGATGAGTTTGATGCTCTTGGAAGCAAGAAAGTAAGTGATAATGTAGATGAGGAAAATTATGAAGTGAGCAAATTGAACAATAGTTCTACACAGATTGAGACTCCATAAGTGAAAGTACATGAGAAAGATAAGAGAACAGAATCTGATCCTACACCAACTATCACACAATAGCAAATTGAAGTAAATAAAAATCTTTCCAAAGAATGAAAATTTGGGCAGAGCTATCCTCCAGAACAAATTCTTGGCAGTCCAACATAGGGAGTGAGAATTAGATCTTCACTTAGAAATCTATGTACACATTATGCATTCTTATCACAAATAAAGCCAAAAACCTTCCAAAAAGCTGAGAGTGATGAATTTTGGATTAATGTAATGCAAGAAGAACTAAATCAGTTTGAAAGAAGCAAGGTTTGCAATTTGGTTCCAAGACCAGAAGGGCATCCTATCATTGGCACAAAATTGATATTCAGAAACAAGATGGATGAATCAGGTATTGTCATCAGAAATAAAGCCAGATTAGTGGCTCAAGGATACAGTCAAGAGGAGCGTATTGACTATGATGAGACATTTGTACCTGTTGCTAGACTTGAGGCTATTAGAATGTTACTTGCCTTTGCATGCTTTAAAAATTTCAAATTATATAAGATGGATGTTAAAAGTGCTTTCCTAAATGGCTTTACAAATGAGAAAGTTTATGTTGAACAACCACCAAGTTTTGAGAATGCAAATCATCCAAATCATGTTTTTAAATTAACCAAAGCTTTATATAGTCTAAAATAGGCACCTAGAGCCTAAAGCCTGGCATGAAAGACTCAGTAGATTTTTGTTGGAAAATGGTTTTTCTAGAGGAAGAGTAGATACAACCATTTTCCTTAAAAATAGATATCTTGATATGTTGATTGTACAAATCTATATTGATGAAATTATTTTTGGTTCTACTATTGAAAATTTGTGCAAGGAGTTTGCTAAATGCTTGTAAGGGGAGTTTGAGATGAGTATACTAGGAGAATTAACATTCTTCCTTGGACTACAAATCAAGCAATCAAAAGATGACATCTTTATAAATCAAGCCAAATATGTCAAGAACTTACTCAAAAGGTTTGACGCTGAAAATCTAAAGACAACTAGAACTCTTATGAGTCCTTCTTCAAAGTTAGATGTTGATGAATCAGGTAAGCCAGTTGACACTAAACTCTATGGAAGCATTATAGGATCTTTGTTATATCTTACTGCTAATATACCAGATATAATGTTTAGTGTGTGCATGTGTGCTAAATTTCAAGAAAACCCTAAAGAATCTCATTTAACTGCTGTAAAAAGAATGTTTAGATATCTTAAACTCAACTACAATCTTGGTTTATGGTATCCAAGTGGTACATCTTTTAAACTTGTAGGTTATTCAGATGCTGATTATGTTGGCAGTAGAATTGATAGAAAGAGTCCTAGTGGCTCATGCTAATTCCTTAGTAACATACTTATATCCTAGTCTAGTAAGAAACAAAATTATGTGGCTCTCTTAACTGTAGAGGCTGAGTACTTGCCTACTGGTAGCTGTTGTGCTCAGATTTTATGGACTAAACGAGGACTTTGGATTGACATATAAACACATACCTATAAGATATGATAACACTAGTGTAATAAATTTGACAAAAAATCCAATTCAGCACTCTAGAAGTAAACATATTGAAATTAGACACCAATTTATTAAGGATCATTCACAAAAAGTTGATATCAATTTAGAATTTATTGGCATCGAACACCAACGTGCTGATATTTTCACTAAACCATTAAATAAAGATAGATTTTTCATGATTAGAAGAGAACTTGGTATATGCAACCCTATTTAAATTAAGTATTTTTTTAGTTTGATTCATTCATATTCTTATTCAGAGTCCTTCTCTTTCAAAAATATCAAATTAATACTAGTATGCTATATTGGACTCCTGACAATCTTGTTGACAATCCACTTAATCTGCTGGCAAACATGTAAGATATATGCTTGAGTGTCAACAATAATGTGTTAGTGTCGACAATTTGATTAAACTCCCTGATTAATTAATTCTTCACTACACATTGACAGCACTTATTACAAATTGTCAGCACCACTGTATATACATACACTATATACATATAGGACTATAAATACTCACAAAACCCTTATTGCTGACCCACGATCCATTTTCTATTCCCAAATTTCAAACGATAACCACTCCTTCCAAAACTTTCTTCTCTAAAATCTACGATTCCCACCTAAGATCACTTCTCTCAACCACTAAGCAACCATAATCCTCTACAATGATGAATGCATTAGTGGTTATGGAGTAGATTGCTTGGAATACAAGTCCAAAAAAAGGCAACGGTTAAATGATCAAGCCCTAAGAAAGGAATACAGAGAAAGGTAACGAAAGGAAAGGAGGAAAAAGGGAGCACCAGTAGGCCAAGAAAGAAGAAGAAGGCTGGTAAATCTAACAAAGGGAAGAATATTGCCACTGAAATACAAGAATTGGACAAACTTGCAGGTAGTCTCTACTTCAAAAAGCAGTCATTTAAAGATATATATGAGTCTTCAAAAAGTTCAAGGAACATCATCAAAGGCAGGTTTGTCGATTTCAAGTTCTTTAATGGGTTAGGTTTTTTGTATGAAGCAAAATTTACAAAAAAGGGATGGATAAGTTTAGCTACCTTGAAGGAAAACACTTGCCCTGAACTTATGAGTCGTTTCTATACAAATCTTCTAAAAGATAAGAAAAATAGCCAAAAGTTAAGGAGCTATGTGAAAGGTGTTAAGATTACAATGTCGAGGGAACTGTTGGAAGAAGTTGTGGGTTTATTTAATGATAGAATTGTCACTCTGGGTGATTATGTCTCAGAAGCCTTGACATTAGTACTTAACAAACCCATATTTGATGAAAAATTCACATTCACTGCTGATGAGCTACCATTGGAACTATGAGTGGTCCATCACTTTCTTAACCACTCAATTGTCCCACGGAGTGGCCGATTTGAGTATGTTTCTGATGCTGAGTTGTTTCTGCTATGGTGGTATAAGGTTAAGTTTGAGAAACCTAAAATGACAAATTTCGTGATAAAGAAGATGCTAGAATCCTCCACTCACAAAACCTGCAGACTGCCTTATAAGATGATCCTTACAAGAATATTCAAGCACTTTGGGGTTAATCTATCAAGTGAAACAATAACGAAAATTAATCTAAAACATGATGGTTATAATGAATCTACATTGAAGAGCATGAGGTATATGTTGGATCCTACGACTCAAAAAGGGATCAAAAAGAAGGATGGGATTCTTGCTGTTACATCCACTTCCATGCCTCCACCAAAAGTTATAAGACCTGACATTGAATTTGGGCCTAGTATCTCAAATCATTTCAGCTTGGTTTTCAAATGCATGAAACAAATAGAGGACAAACAAGAATTTATGATGGATAAGCTGAACACTAAGCTCACTAATTGCATGACTATGATGGTGAGGATGCACAAAAAGGTTGGACAACTCAACAAAGATGTAAAGAACATTAAGATGGATGTCAAAGAAGAAATTCAACGAGCCTTCGACTTTGAGAATCCTAAAGAAAGGATTCCCTCCACAAGCAGTTCTTCTGACCTTGTAGAGGATGAAAATACATCTAGTTCTGAGAAGGACGAAATTTCTGAAGGGGAAGGAGAAACAGAACAAGAAATGGAGGCTGAGATGGTTGAAGAAAATGAAACTAACAAGGGAATGGCTGAAGACATAGCAAAGGAACAAGATGGGAATAAAGAAGCTAAGGAGAAAGAACAGGGTACAGATACAGAAAAAGACTTTGCTCCTGCCACTGATTAACCTAAGCAGACCACCTCTTCTACTCCAAAACCCAGATTCAAAACTCTAGCCCAAAGCAAAGTCCCTAATCCCACTCCCACCAAGACGGATGGTCTTAGACTTAGATCTAGGAAAGGAGGTTCCAACACTGTTGACAAACCAATTGAACTCCAACCATATTCCCTCTACCTTTTGCATCTTGACTGCTAATGTTTAAATAGCCCTGTCTTGACTCTATTTTTCAATGATTGTTATTTTGTTTGTCTTGCTATTCTCTTAATATTTTTTTTTCACCCACTATGAACCAGTTTGTAAGAAGTTTTTATTAGGAATGGATGTTTTTTTTTTTTTTTTGGATATGCTGCTGTTCTTGTTTCCTCATCATACTTCATTTCATTCGTTAATATTTTTTGCTATGGTACCTGTCTTTCTGTATTTCAATATCTTTTTGATTACTAACAAAAAGAGGGAGAGATGCTTCATTCAATTAAGGGAGAAATCCTATATTCAGGGGGAGCTTTATGCCCTTATTGAGCTATCTACCCTTATTTTTTTAAATTTTTGTCATCATCAAAAAGAGAGAGATTGTTGGCCCAATGGTTGATCTCTGTGTATTTTGATGATCACAAAACCATGTTATTAGTGTTTAATGCCTTACCTTGAGTTTGCAGCTTTATTGAAATAAGATGAAGTATTTCATCTCAAAGATATTGAAATTCTTATGTGGTCACATTGTCAACAATAAGGTTACCTTGCTGACACTCTATAGCTCACATGAAGAGATAATAGCTTGTAATCAGTAAGGGTATTATCAACACCTCTAATACATTATTGACACATGGTTGAAGGTTCAAGAAGAAATTGACAAATATTCTACAGTATCATGATAAGTTTGTTTATTCCGAAGAAGACCCTCAATCTTCACTCTCTTTGTTCCACTTAGCAAATCCTCAAGCTTCAAAAGAAGTCCTAATATGAGGTCTCTTATCATGCCTGGATTGCGTGAAGTGTGATATGAGATGGCTGACATTGGCTCTTTTTTACTAGCACTTAAACAAAGTCTATCTTATAAAGTCAAACTGAAAACATCAAGATGAACGTGTCAACACCTTTGAAGGATGGATGACAATCTGAAGACTATAAAAACTCAAGTGAAATTTGGACCAAGATAGTTGACAACTATCGTATCTTGTTTACACCATTAATGACCTAAGTTTCAGAAGTAAAAAGAACTCAAATATGGTCAACAATGATCTGCAATTTTTGACAAACTTAGTAAGCAGACGAAAATTAAGAGGACCACGATGGTCGACATGTTTAAGGTTCATTGCTGACAATTTGGGCTCCAATAGTCATTTTTTTAAACATTTTGACAGAGCCACTCGCACATTAAAGGCATTCCTACCATCTCTAATGACTGAACTGAAAGGAAAGAATATATATAGAAGGCCTTAGAGATATTTAGAGCAAGAAACAAGGATCTTAAAGTGCATGAAGCCAAAAGAACAAAACATTCTCCACTGCTTTATTTTTTGTTACTGTTCGAAAGGAAGAATCTGAGCTTTAACTTTCATTTACTCACTTCTGAGAGTGATAACCTTTTATACCTTCCTCATTTATATTTGTAAAAGGTTGTTTACACCTTTGAGAGGAGAGTGTAGCTGTATCGCACACTGGTAAGATCAAGAATGCTAGCATCAAGCTTCTCGGTTGTTTAGAGTTGAAACTTAGACTCTTGGTTGTATAAGTGAGCTAGGCACTTGAATAAACCAACAGCTGTGCAAAGGATCTTTACATAGTGGAAAACCTTTGAAGATGATCAAGGAAGAGAGTACGTAGGCTAGGGTTTGGCCGAACCTCTGTAAAATCTCTGGTGCTCTCATTTCTTGTTGTGTTGCTCATGTTAACTTATATTTGCACCTTTAACCTCAGGCATTGAATTGCAATCATACTTGATTGAATTGTTAATTGCTAATCATCCTTGGTGTTTGCATTCATTAAGGATAATCCTTATTACCCACGTATTTGTCTATAAAGAACCTACTTAAATTAAGTGTCTCTTTTGAAACCAAATATCAACTTTCTTTATTGCTTGTTCTTGAATCATTGCCTCATCTTTCTGTAATTATATAATTAAATATCATATATGTTTTATTTAGTTAATATACCCAACTAACCCCCCCCCCTCTTAGGTTGATTTTTAAGCTAAGAAGATGCTCCGCCAAAATTAAATTTTTCTCTACTTTCCTAACCAAAATGCATAGTCAAACCACTTGAGAAATAGGTAAATCAGGAAAATTTCCTAAAGCCAGAGTGATGGACTTTCCATTGGTATTGTACAATGGTCAAACACATCTCCTGAGGGTTGCGATCGCCCTTTATCAACACTTAGAAAAAGTAAAAGTATGCTCCATGTTGGTTTAAATGCCAATTCCTTGATTAAAATGCACTGTCAAATGACTTGACAAATGCATAAATCAGGGAATTCCCGGAAGAAGACTTCTTGGAGAACTTTTCATCAGTACGATTCGATCGAGACGATCACATCCTGATGCCCCCAATTGTATAGCACAAAAATGGCTACTTTAAGAAACTGGGAGAGCATATCACTAATGCTTCTGAAAGCTTATTGTTTTAGCGCGCTTCTCAAGGCAATATCTTTGTCTTCTGGAATCATCCGAAGGTCCTCGAGGGCTCCCGGTTCAAAAAAAACTATAAGGAATGTCGCGCCCTGATTTTTCGCACCTGAGAAAAATACGCACAAGTAGGAAAAACACGGTACTCTCTCGTTAGAACTCACCCTCCTAGAAGGACGAGTGTGACTAGGTTTGAATTTGAAATTGATTTTAATTAAGGGCTTTTGAAAAAAATTTGGAGTTGCCGCCTAACTTGATTAAGGTGAGTTAAGTCACCTAAAACTAAGCACAATCCGAAGACTACACTTAGGATTTTTGAAAAAGGTTTTGAAAACTTCCTCGAGGGAGAGTTTTTAGAAAATAGGTTGTTTGGCAACCTTTGGAAAGATTTAAGCCATTTTTAAAAATAACTCCATTTTGGTCTTTGAAAATAGTGATTTTAGGTTCGGAAGTTGGTTACGTGTAAGGAAGACGCACTAAGTCATCACCCTACCCTGCCCTTGCGGTACCTACATGTCTATTCACCCTAGGTTCACTCATTTAAAATTTTTGATTAATAAACGTCCAAAGCGATCCACTTTTGAAAAGAACTTTTAAAAAGAAGTTACATGATGCATGATATGCAAATGTAAGGATTTGATTTGATTTTAAAAAGACTTGATTTGATTTTGGAAATGGATTTGAAAAGATAGACTTGACCTTTGAAAGAAGGGTTTATAAATTGGAATTGGAGATTTGAAAATAGATTTCAGAATTAGAAACTTGAAATAAATCATGGAGTTGGAATTTTAAACAAAGGTTATAGGATTAGAAGCATGAAAAAGGTTATGGAATTAGAAATTTGAAATAAGTTGTGACCGCACCCATAAGGGTTACCTACGTATCCTTTTTTAAGAACCAGATCAATCGTAGTTTGGACAAGAGTCCATTTGAAAGTAGACACTTTTAGGTCTTTGAAAAGTTTGATTTGAAAAGATTTTATTAGAAAAGAGTTTGATTTGAACTTTGAACCTAGACTTAAGATTGGACTTGGAAGAGAGTTTAAACTTGATTTAGAAAGATTAAAATTTGAAAACATCTTCGACTTAGATTGAAGTTGAAAACCATCTTGATTTAGAAAAGAGTTTAAAGAAGAGTAGAGGCTTCCTAACTTAGGATTAGGATTAAATTAGGGTATAGGCATCCTAGGGTTTAGGTAACCTAAGGTTGGAACATGTAGTAGAATTGGAAAGGTTTGATTTAGATTCAAAGAGTTTGATTTTAGAAAGTTGGATTTAGAAAATGTTCGAATTAGGAAATGTTCAAAATAGGAAATGTTCGAATTAGAAAAGGTTTAAAATAGAAAAGGCTCGAATTAGGAAAGTGGGATTTAAGGAAGATTTGCAAAGAGATTTGATTTGAAAACACTTGACTTAGAATGGTATGGAAAGTTAGGGTTTTAGGAAATGTTGGACTTTGGAAAGCTTTGAATTAGGAATGTTTCGAGATAAGAAAGATCCATTTTAGGAAAGTATCAAATTAAGAAAGTTTCATTTTAAGAAAGTATCAAATTAAGAAAGTTTCATTTTAGCAAAGTTTCCATTTTAGGAAAGTATTGAATTAAGAAAGTTTTGATTTTAGGAAAGTTTTGAATTTGGAAAGATTTGAACTTAGGAAAGTTTGGAATTTAGAAAGATGTGAATTTAGGAAATGTTTGATTTAAGAAAGATTTGAATTTAAAAAGTTTGAAATTAGGAAATGTTTGAATTCAGAAAGATTTGACTCCTACTTCTTAAAGTTGAAGATTTAATTTTATTTTCAAAAAGAGATGATTTGATTTTGTTTAAAAAAACAGAGGATTGGATTTGGTTTCCTAAATTGGAGATGCGATTTGGTTTCCTCAATTGGAGATGGGATTTGGTTTCCTAAGTTGAAAAATTAGATTGGACATGGAATCGAAAAGGACGAGATTTGAAAAACTTGGATTTAGAAAATATTATTTGACATAAAAAAGTGGTTTAGGAAACCTATGATTTGGATGTAGAAAATAGAGTTTTGGAAATCTATGTTTTGAAACAAAATAGAAAACCAAAACTTCAAAAGAGGAATTAGGGTTTCCTAATCATGGATTCTAAGGTTTGATTTGAATTTCAAGAAAAAGAGATTTTGAAAAGTGGATATTTTGAATAAAGGATTTCTAAGAAGGAGATTTAAAAAGAGTTTTTAGAAAGTACATTGGAAAAGGAGTTTTAGAAAGTGGATTTGAAAAGAGATTTTGGAGAGAATTTAAAAAAGAGGTTTTGGAAAGTAAGTTTGAAAAGCAATTTGGAATGGGATTTGAATATGGACCTGTGCAAGCCTCTAAAACTATCTTACTTTCCTAAAACAATTCTAACCATAAAAAGATTAGAACTATTCTAGGATTGTGATTTTGAAAACAACAAGGGTTTGAAAATCTGGATCATGTTAGTCACTTTAAATATAACAATTTCCTAAAGCAACCCTAACCATAGAATGGCTAGAATCACATTAGGATTGTAATTTGGACAAAAACAACTTAGGGTTTATACCCAAAACTTATGTAACACTTTCCTAAAACAACCCTGACCATGGAATGATTAGAATCATCTTAAGATTGTGATTTTCGAAAACAAGTTTGAAAAAGAATATTTTTAATGCAAGTTTTGTAAAAGATTTTGATGCAAGTTTTGAAAACAAGTTTAGAAAATAATTTTGAAGAGATATATAAATATGATATGCACAATGCAAGTAGGGTCGTGAACATACAAGGTTTAGGCTTCACCACATAATCAAGGGGGTCGAATCTACATGATCTAAGGTTAAATTAGAAGAAAGCCCCAGACACAGTGAATCGGGGATTCCCTTATTTCTAGCATGCAAGAAAGGGGAGAAGAAGATAGGGGATTAAAATACAAGAAAACCCAAGTGGGTTAGGAGAAAGAAGAGAGAGGGGGAATTGTATAAATGTAAATAGAAAACCAACCTTGTGTCTTCTTTGATTTACTTGCTTTATTTGCTTTACTTCGCTTTGATCTTCTAGAGCTTTCAGATTGCAGCACCTTGAGTCTTCAATGGTTGGCTTGGAGGCTCGTATAGGAGTGTATTGAGTGTATGTATGCTAGGGTTAAAGTGTATAGAGGCTAGGGTTTGAACAAGCCTAAGAAAACTAGGGTTGGGAGACAGTTTGAGGTCTGTATATCGAGAGACGGAGTTTCTGGACTTAGATTGCCGACCCTTTTATGAAGGGGGAAGGGTCTATATTTATAGGCAACTTAAACCGACATGGAGCCTGTTGCAGTAGTGCCAAACCAAAAAATACACTGGCTCCACTAAGAGTAGAGCTAGGCCAAAAAATACACTAGCTCCACTAGGAGTGGCGCTAGGCCAAATATTGGCTTGGCGCTACTACTAGTGGCGCCAACCACTTTGGAAACCATTTAAGGTGGTAAGAAACGTATCTTTAACCCTTGACACGCAAGGAAAAAGATTTGGACTCTTGTCCTAGTGACTACCGTGCAATTTTGGCTTGGCTCCACTAGGAGTGACTCCGAAAAGTTCAAAAATATTTCGGGAGGTGGGGAATGATCTGGAAGGCCAAAAATGGGTAGAAACCCATAAAATAGTGTAACGGGCTTCAAAAAGAATATTCAGGATTGTTGAAATGGTCGATCGGTCCACCAAGGGCAAAATCGTTATTTGGGCCAAAAAACCACCGGAATGGACTCAAAATGACTCAGGAGGAGTCTTGAAGGTTGGAAATACTATCAAGAGTGTTCTGGGAGATTACCTGTTTGATACCCAAAACCGGTGTGGTTGGAAAAAGCGATCGACCCATTAGGGGCAAAACAGTCATTTTGCATCGGGCTTGCCAGAAATGATTCGGAATGATCCGAAAAGGTGTTGGAAGGTTGGGAATATTATTAGAGGCATCCCCAGGAGGTTTTTGGTTTGATACCTAAAGCTGGTGTGGTTCCCGGAGGCGCTCGGATGCCTAAGGGCAAAATGGTTATTTTGACCGAATGGTCCCAAAATTAGTCCGGAACCGACTAGAAGGCATTTGAACATACCAGATCGTCTTTGGGATGATATTGGAAGGGTGAACCTATTGTTTTGAGAGCTTAGGTACTTTCTCGAGAAGCGTGCCGAAAAAGGCCCAAAGGGTAGTTTGGTCATTGTTCACCGGAGTAGGCTAGTAAGCACTAATGTTGACCTGGGTTTTGAGTGTTTTCACCACTCAGATAGTCTGTGATGAGTTGGTTTCTAAAGTTATCTTGTCCTTTGGTAAAAGTATCACGGCCAAGAGGTGAGTTCGGTCCCGTGACAAAGGGGGTTTGCTGACAATTCCTAGTGTCGACTTGTTTGCGAGTGTTTCCGCCACTCTGATGGTTCGCGTTCATTCTGAAGACTGCCTGATCTCGGGAAGCTGCTAGGTGGACTTATCCTCTGAGGAAACTTTCTCAAAAGACATGCCAAATAATGGGTATTCTTTATTGGCGGGCATCAACAGTGGACTGTTTTACCATCTTGGGGACTTGGTTTTGTCCCGGTCGATGAATTTGAAGGGACTGACCATTTTGAAGAGTTTTCTTAAAAAAAAGTGCCAAATTAGATAGTCTTATCACCTGATGGATCAACTTTCTCGAAAGGCAGGCTGGATTTAATTGGAATTGGATTTGAATTGGATCTTGAACTTGGAATTGAGATTGAAACAGGGACTTACCGTCTTCAGGAAGACGTGCCATTAGGATTTCGACCGAGTGATGCCACAAGGGTATTTTGGTCATTTTGCCTCTATTGGGCCCGTTGGACTCGCGAAGTGATTGATTGATTGAATTAAGTCTGGAACGTTAATTTGGACTTTGAGTATGTTTGTGTTGATTTGAATGTGAGTCCAAACGAACCAGAAATTGTCAAGCGGATGAAAATGGGGTGCTTACAGGGGAATATTGTGAACGTAATCAATTTTCTCGAATTTTTTCTAAATGGCATGAATATCGATGCAAAAGCAGCATAAAAGTTTTCGACTGCAGAGCACGTGCTATATGTGCTAGATTTTGATTAGATCATCTAAAACTTGCCTTACAGCCCAAGTTTGGGTAGTAGAAGGATGCCATGTGGCATCTTGTGAGTGTACAAGGACATGCACGTGTACTACATACGCCCCTAATGTGAGACCCTACTTTGCTTAACATCACATATAGTTTCATAGTATGCTTATGAGTGCATGATTTCCATAATCAATAAGCTTGATTAGCATGTTTTAACAAGAGCATGTTATACGAGGATTGATTAACTTAATTAAACTCCATGTTTTAATGAGAGCATGTTATACGAGGATTGATTAACTTAATTAATCTCCATATTTTAATGAGAGCATGTTATATGAGGATTGATTGGCTTGATTAGCATATGTTTTAGTGAGAGCGTGCTATATGATTAATTAGCTTAATCCATGATTAATTAGCTTAATTAATTAGCCTAAACATGTTTGATTATGCTAATCATATGGATTAGTGGTGTGGTGAAGCAAGGAGGTGCAAGGTGGGAGGTTCAACCTCAAGCCACCTAAGTGTGTGATTCATACATGTGAGGTGTGTGTGTGTACGGTGTTGTAAGCACTCCATTTTTGCTCGCTCGGCAATCTCTAACCCAACCGAACTGGCACTCAAATTGAAATAGACACATTCAAGCCCAATCCGACTTTTCGGACTCAATCAAGTCAATCAACCGCTTTACAGGCCTACCATGCCCAATAGAGGCAAAAATGACCAAAATATCCCTGGGTCATTACTCGGTCCAATTCCAATTGGCACGTCTTCCTAAATATGGTAAGTTCGTATTTCAACCTCAAATCCCAGTTCCAATTCCAATCCAAACCATTCAAACTCAATTGGACACGTCTTTCGAGAAGGCTGATCCTTTAGAGGGTAAGTCCATCCAGCGTGGTACGTTTACCAAGAAAGTACAAAATTCCTCAAAACGATAAGTTCCTTCACACCGGTTAACCAGGACGGAACCCAAGTCCCCAAGATGGTAGAGCGGTTCACATCTGGCGCCTGTTAGCCCGCAAATGTGGAATTTTCGCTATCTAGCATGTGTTTCATGAAAGTTAATTGCTCAGATGATAAGACCATCTAGCAGCTTCCTGAGATCAGGTAGTCTCTAGGATGAACGAACACCGTCAGAGTGCCGGAAACACTCACAAATATCGCATCTGTTAGAGTGATTGAAACACTCACAAGCAGGTCGACATCGGGAATGCCAACAAACCCCTATATCACGGGATCGAACACACCTCTTGGCCGTGACACATTTACAGAAGGAAAAGGTACCTTTGTAATCCAACTCGTCACACACCATCAGAGTGATGGAAACACTTAAAACTTGGGTCAACACCAGTGCCTTCTAGCCTATTTTGGTGAAAAATGACCAAACTACTCCTTAGGCCTCACCGACACGCTTCTCCAAAAAGTACCCAAGACCTCAGAGCGGTAAGTCCACCCTTCCAAAATTATTCCAAAGATACTCTAGCACGTTCTAGTGCCTTCCAGTCACTTCCGGACCGATTTCGAGAGCATCCAGTCAAAATGATTATTTTGCCCCTAGGCATCCGACTACCTCTAAGAACCATATTGGCTCTGGGTATCAAAAAAGTTACTTTTTGAGGATGCTTCTAATAGTATTCCCAACTTTTCAGACTATTTTGAGTCCATTTCGATAAACCTAGTGTGAAATGATCGTTTTACCCTCAGTGGGCCAGTTGCATTTCCTAACTACACCGGCTCTGGGTATCAAGTCGACAATCCCTTGAAACACTCTCAGTAATGTTTCCAACCTTTAAGTATTCTTCTGATTCACTCCGGGTCGATCCTAGTGTTCCCCTGGTTCAAATAACCGTTTGGCCCTTGGTGGGCCGGTCACCCTTTTCAACTATTCTGGCACTGGTTCTTAAGTCAGCTACTTCTAGGACACTCTTTTAGGGGTTTGCAAGCACCCCATTTTTGACTACTCGGCGGTCTACGGTCCGTTCAGACTTGTACTCAAATCAATATGGACGTATTCCAATCAAAATCAACTCTCTAAGTCTAATCCCGTCTATCCATCGCTTCGTGGGCCCACCAGGCCCAAATAGAGGCAAAATGACTGAAATGCACTTAGGGGCATTGTTCGGTCCAATTCCAAATCAGGCGCATCTTTCCGAAGACGGTAAATCCCCTTTCTAATTCCAAATCAGACGAGTCTTTCCGAAGACTGTAAGTCCCCTTTCCAATTCCAACAGGCACGTCTTTCCGAAGACAGTAAGACCCCTTTCCAACCCCTTTTCTAATTCCAATTCCAATTCCAATCCCTCTCTCGAGAAAGCTGATTCCTCGAGACAGTAAGTCTATCCAATCTGGCACGTTTTCCAGAGAGAGTTTCTTCGGAACGGTAAGTCTCTTTAAACATATCGACTGGGACGAGACCCCAAGTCCCTTAGATGGTAGAACGGTCCACCTTTGGCGCTTGCTAGCCTGCCAATGCAAAAATGTCCGTTTCGACACGCCTTTCGAGAAAGTTGACTTCCCAGGCGCTAAGTCCCTTTAGCAGCTTCCCGAGATCAGGCAGTCTCGAGAAGGATCGCGAACCGTCAGAATAGTGAAAGTACTTATAAACATCGCAACTGTCAGAGTAGCTGAAATACTCACAAGCAGGTCGATATAGGGAATTGCCAAAAAACCCCTGTGTCACGAGACCGCCGTCAAAGTGGCAGAAACACTCAAAACCCAAGTCAACACCAGTGCTTGCTAGTCCACTTCGGTGAAAAATGACCAAACTGCCCCTAAGGCCATTTTCCGGTACGTTTCTCGCGAACACACTTAAGTCCTCAGAATGGTAAGTCCACCCTTCCAAGATTGTCTTAAAAGCAATCCGGTATGATTAGGTGCTTTCTAGTCAATTTCGGGCCAATTCCGAGGCTTTCCGGTCAAGATGATCATTTTGCCCCTAGGCATCCGAATGCCCTGGGGACCACATCGGCTCTAGGTATCGAACCGATAACCTCCCGAGAATACTTTTTATAGTATTCCCATCCTTTCTTTATCTTTCCGGATCATTCCGAGTTAGTTTTAGCAAACCCGGTGCAAAATGAAACCGGTAGCCTTTGGGAACATTCTAAATAATTTTTCTAAATCTCAAGTCTTCTTCCAGGATATTCTAAATCTGTCCCGGCAGCTTTCTAGCCCGATTGACCATTTTGCCACTGATGGCCCGGTCAACCCTTCCGACAAATCTTGTTATCCTTTTTCAAGCCTACTACCTCCGGGGCACTATTTTAGGTGTTCCTGTCCCTTTCCGGTGCTCCAGGTCATTCCCAGGCCCTTTGAATCATTCTCGAACCTTCCGGAGTCGCTCCTAGTGAAGTCAGGCTAAAAATTGCATGGTAGTCACTAGTACAGGCACCCAAATCTTCTCAAGATACGTTGCTTGTCGACCTTAAAACTTTCCTAACTGGCTGGCACCACTAGTAGTGGCGCCAAACCAATATTTGGCCTGGCGCCACTCCTAGTGGCGCCAAAAGCATTTTTGGCCTGGCACCACTGCAACAGGCGCCAGGTCATTCCCTTATCTATAAATACAGAGCCTCCTCTAGCGTGAAAGAGGTTCGCAAACTTAGTCTAAAAACCCTACTTTTCGATATATAGAGCTCGTAGCCTCTCTAAACCCTAGTCTCCTTAGGTTTTCCAAACCTTAGCCCCCATACACAAACCCTAGCCACCTATACACTCACATACACTTTTATATGCTCATACACTAGCTTCCAAAGCCTCCTTTGATGACTTGAAGTGCTGCAATCTGAAGCTTTGAAGATTGAAGACAAACTCTTGAAGATTGAAGTGAAGATCGAAGTAAGACAAGCAAAGTAAAGCGCGTAAAGCTAAGCAAAATAAAGAAGGCACAAGGTAGGCTTCTTATTTACGTTTATGCATCTTTTCCCCTCTCTTCTCTCTCCCAACCCACTTGGGTATTCTTCTATTTTAATTCGTCATCTTCTTTTCCCCCTCCCCCCCTTATTGCATGCTCGAAACAAGGGAATTCCTGGTCCATGTGTAGGATTAGGCTATTGGAGAGTTACCGTGTCGAGGCTTTTCTTTAGTCTAATCAGAGACCACGTGGGTTCGGCCCCCTTGATTATGTGGTGAAGCCTTAACCTTGTATGTTCACGACTCTCTTTGCATTGTACATATCATGATCTTGCATTCCTCCAAAGTTTGTTTTAAACTTGTTTTCAAAAGCTTGCATTAACATCGTTTTTAAAATTGCATCAAAATCTTCTTTTTTCAAAATTTGTTTTCAAAATCACAATCCTAAAGTGATTCTAGCATTTCCATGGCTAGGGTTGCTTTAGGAAAGTGTTATATTTAAAATGGCCAATATGGTCCATATTTTCGAAACCTTTGTTGTTTTCAAAACCACTATCTTAAAGTGGTTCTAATCTTCTTATGGTTAGAATCGCTTTAGGAAAGTGAGATATTTTATATACTTTCTAAAAACTTTTCTAAAAAATCTTCTCCTAAAAATCTCTTTTCCAACATGCTTTCCATAAACTCTCTCCAATCTTCTTTCTAAAATTGTTTTCAAAAGCTCCCTCCAAAAATTGTTTTCAAAAACTCCTTTTCAACTCCTTTCCAAAACACTCTTTTCAAAATTTCTTTCCTAAAAACACTTCCTAGGTTTCCTTCTTAGAAAACTCTCTCCCCAAATCTCTTTCCTAAAAACTCTTTCCAACAATTTCTTTCCAAAAATTCCTTTCCAAAAACTCTCTCTTCAAAGTTCACTTTCTAAAAACTCATCTCTAGGATTGCTTTCCTAAGATTCCCTTTCCAAAAACTCACTTTTCGAAAATCTCTTTTCTTGGTGTCCAAGTTAAACCTTAGAGCCGGCAATTAGGAGACCCTAATTTTCCTTCCCAAAAACATGATTTTTAATCTTGCCTCAAAACCTAGGTTTTCAAAATCTCCCTTTTTACATCAAAATCATAAGTTTCCAAAACCTATTTTCTACATCAAAACTATAGTCTTTCCAAAACTAAAATTTCTAAAAAACTCCATCTTTCCAAATTCATGCCAAATCCAATCTTCCATTTTTGGAAACAAAATCAAAACAGCTCTTTTTAGAAACAAAATCCAATCCCTTATTTTAGGAAATAGGAATCTCAATCATTCCTAGTCTAAACTTTTCCTAATCTCATACCTTCCTAAACCATAAGTTTTCCAAAACTTTCAAATCTTTCCTTAAACATTAAGCTTCCAAATCTTTCCTAATTCAATCCTTTCCTAATTTCATCCCTTTTCAAATTTCAACTTTCCAAATTCAAAACTTCAAATCTTTCCAAATCTAAAGCTTCTTAAACTCAAAACTTTCTTACTTTTAAAACTTCCCTATTTCAAAACATTCCAATTTCAAAACTTTCTTAAAACGGAAACCTCCCTAATTCAAAATATTTCCTAAATTGAAAATTTCCTAAATTGAATCTTTCCTAAAACAAAACTTTCCTAAAATGAAACTTTCCTAAAACGAACCTTTCCTAATTTCAACTTTCCTAATCTTCCATGTCTAACATTTGAGTCAAATTTTTTTGAATCCCAAGTCCTTCCTAAAACCTTTCTTTCCTAAGTCTAGGTTTTCTAAAACCAAGCTTTTCAAAATCAAATCTTTTCAAATCTTCTAATCAAAATCTCTTTCTTCCAATCATACCTCCTATTTTCTATCGGACTATTGTCTGAACTACGACTAACCTGATTCCTCAAAAAGAATACGTAGGCAACCCTCATGGGTGCGGTCACAACCTTTTTCAAGTTTCTATTTCCACAACCTTTTTTTAAATCTCCAATTACACAACCTTTTTTAAGTTTCTATTTCCACAACCTTTTTTTTAAATATCCAATTATACAATCTTCTTCAAGTTTCTAATTCCACAATCTTTTTCAATTTCCAATTCCATAATTCTTTTCAAATCTCTTTTCTCAAATCCCTTTTCAAAATCAAATCAAATCAAATCTATCTTTTCAAATTCCTTTTCAATTTCCATTTCCAATTTATCTTCTCAAATTTCTTATCAAATCAACTTCTTTCCAAATCTATTTTCCAACTCTCTTTTCTTACACTTACATATCATGCATCATTCTTTTTAAACATTCTTTTTCTAAAGTGGATAAGATTGAATATTTGTTAGTTAAAGACTCTCATAGGTGAATCAAGGGTAAATAGACATGTAGGTACCGCAAAGGCGGGGTAGAGTGATGGCTTAGTGTATTTTCCCTACACGTAACCAACCTCTAAACCTAGGATCACTGTTTTTAAAGACAAAAAATAGAGTTATTTTCAAAAAAAGGGCTTAACATGTTTTTCAAAGGTTGTTAAACAACCTCTTTTCTTAAAAACCCTCTCTTTGAGAGAGTATTTTCAAAATCGTTTTCAAAAACCCTAAGTGTAATCTTCAGATTGTGTTTAGTTTTTAGGTGACCTAACTCACCTTAATCAAGTTAGGTGGCAAATCCAAATGTTTTCCAAAAGCCCTTTATTCAAACCAATTTTCAAATCAAACATAGTAGCACTCATTTTTCTAGGAAGGTGATTTCTAACGAGAGAGTACAGTGTTTTTTCCGCTTGTGTGTGTATTTCTCGAGTGCGAAAAATCTAGGCGCGATAAGGTTCCCATCCACTCTTGACTGAATCTAGTTACTCAAAACCTTCTAAATCATTTTTAGACTTTTTAGAGTCACTTCTAGTGAAGCCAGAAATTGCATGATAGTCACTAGGACAAGTGCTTAAATCTTCTGCCTTGGATCACATGGGTCAAAGATCTATTTCTTGCCGCTTTAAAACATTTCTTAAGTGGCTAGCACCACTAGTAATGGTTCCAAGCCAAAAATTGGCCTAACACCATTGTAACAAGCGTTAGTCACTATTTTGGGTGTCTACATCCACTAAAACCCTAGCCTCTATTGTATGCACCCCATTTTCAAGAGTTCATTCTCTCCATCTTTGCATTAAAAGTGGCTTTCCAAAAGTTGTCACCATAGTGCTGATTCTTAAAATCCATACTCTTGTCAAGATAATGGTTATAATAGTCATAAGGAAATCTTCTTTGGAATGGTCTCCAAACATCAACCATATAAACCATACTCTTGGCTTGAGTCAAATTTTTATGGAAATGATTCTTCAAAAATGTTGTCTACCAAAGCCCTTTACATAAAATGATTTGTTTTTCAAAAGACTCTTTCAAAAAATGCATCAAACCATCTTTTAGACCACCCTCCAACCCAGCCCTAGGTTAACTTGACCCTAGTTACCCAATCCTAGGTTAATTTGACCCTAGTCATCCAACCCTAAGTTAACTTGACCGTAGTTATCCAACCCTATGTTAACTTGACCCTAGTTATTCAACCCTAGCTTAACTTGACCTTAGTAATCCAACCCTAGGTTAACTTGACCATAGTTATCCAAACCTAGGTTAACTTGACCCTAGTTATTCAATCCTAGGTTGACTTGACCCTAGCCATCCAACCCTAAGTTAATCCAACTTTAGTTAGTTCACCCTTGGTCACCTTAATCATAGGTCAACCTAACCCAAGTTAGTCAACCCTAGGTCACCTTAACCTTAAGACAACTCAACCTAGGTTAGTATACTTCAAGGTTCCAACTCATAGACCCCTTTTAAAGGGTCTTCCTATTTAAAACTATTTACATGACTCACTTTTTCAAAACCTTCTACTCACTTGAAATTTCAAAAGCCAACTCCATAACCTTTTCAAATATTCCCACATTCTATCTTCAAAGTATTTTCAAAAATATTTTTAAAAACTCACAAGCCTAAGATGTCCCTAGCCCTTTTAAGGTTAGGGATTCCAAAGGAACGTGATACATCAAGAACAACCCCCAAGGTTGTCCATATTAGGGTTCCAAAACCACTTTCAAAAACCTTTTCTAAGACAAGTTCATAAAAAATCTCAAAACCCTACCTCCAAGGTTTTCAAAACAAGGCATCAAAACTCTCTTGAGTTACTTCAAAGCACTTCCAAAACACCCTTGAGTTGTTCCAAAAACATTTCAAAGCACTTCAAAATCCCATTTCAAGAGTTTTAAAATTCTATTTCAAAACACTTCAACATCCAGTTTCAAATCAAAATTCTTAAGTCATCTTTCCAAAGACCTCAAAGTGTCTTCAAGCTTTCCTAAGGCCCCAATGCGCTTATTTTTCGTCGGGTTGCTGCCCGAACTATGAATAACCTGATTCTCACCAAATGAGATACGTAGGCAATCGAAAATGGTGCGGTCATAACTTCCATTTCAACTCCAATTCCCCTTTTTGAAAAACTCCAATCAATTCAAAGTTTCTATTCCAAACTCTTTCAAAACCCCCATATTTTCAAACTTTTTAAAAAAATTTGCATCATGAATCATTCATCCAAAAAGTAATGACTAAATTCTATTTTCAAAAACTCTAAAGTGGATATTAAGTGAATAATAGTAACTGGTTATTCTAGTGAGTGAACAAAAGGGTGATTAGACATGTAGGTACTGAAAGGGCGAGGTAGGGTGATGAATTTAGGATATCTTCCCTACACGTAACCAACCCCCGGACCATAGATTTCTGTTTTTGAAAGACTAAAATAGAGTTATTTTTCAAAATGCTTAAATCTTTTCAAAGGTTGCCAAACAACCTATTTTCTTAAAAAACCTCCCTTGAGAGAGTTTTCAAAATCTTTTTCAAAAACCCTAAGTTTAATCTTCGAATTAATACTTAGTTTTAGGTGCCCTAACTCACCTTAATCAAGTTAGGTTGTGACTCTTATTTTTCTAAAAAGCCCTTAATCAAACCAACTTTGAGTTCAAACCTAGTCGCACTTGTCCTCCTGGGAGGATGAGTTCTAGTGACAGAGTTTCGTACTTTTGGTCTCAGGACCGAAAGGACCTTGGACCCCTAAAAACTGAGGTGCGACAGCTGGCTGCTCCACTGGGGACACTTAGAGGGTTAGGCCATTAACATGTCTCCTCACCCTTCACTCACCCAGAATCTCCGGTTACTTTATCCACTTTTTAAATTTTTCCAAGTTTCCAAAGCAAATCTTATTTTTCAAAACTATTTTCAAATAAGCATCATCACTTGCATCCACTGCTTACATGTATGCTCTCACGTTAACCATTCATTTCACCTTGCATGGAGTTTTTCAAAAGATTACTAACTCTTTGTATTTTTCTTTTGTAGGTGGACCTTTTGTTCACATTTTATTTCATGTCTTATTTATTGTCATGTATGTAATGAATGGACAGAATATGATGTGTGTTGTTGGGTCTTTTCCTCCATTTTCAAAAATTTTACACACACTTGGTGCGCTCACTTGTATTTGTATTTTGCATATATTACCTAGTTACTACCCTTCTAGATAGAAGGGAGAATAGTATATTGACTGTGGGCGGATGCTGTGTTAGTTTCTTAGCCTACAGTCTCTTGATAATTCCCCCGCTCGAACCACCAACTAAATATGGAGTTCACCCTTTCGGGGGTGGATGCTGGAGGTTTAAAGGTTCGGGGACCAAGCTTTTTTTTAGAAAGCATTAGTAAACCCCCAACCTCATGCTCATGTAGTACCCCATGCATAGCCGAACCTCTGCTGGATTTAGGACACGCTTGTCAATTTCAAAACCAAGGAGGAAAGGGCGACCACTTTACTTTTCTTTATTTTCTATTCAATTCATGTTGTTATACTATTCAATTCATGCCATTTTATTATGTATATGTATCATATCCACTCATGCATCGGAATTCATTTCGAGACAAGAGTTCCCAAGGTAACTGAAGTCATTGTATCTTCATGCATCTAATCAACCCCCAGAGAAAGGCCCAATGACCTTCTCGCTCAAGTCAAGCCAACCTAAAACTCCTAAGGGTACCACGAGACCCTAAGGGTTCATGGCCCTCATCAAAGTCACCTCATAAAGAGGGGCCCTAATCCCTCTTCGCCCATGGAGATAGGCCGCCAAGAAGACGAAGGCGCAATTCAAATAAAGATCTCCCACTAACTTCCATCCAAGAAGGCAAATCTGGAGACTCAAGAGTAGATTAGGATCCCATAATGTGAATATAGAATAGGCGAAGGTCTCAAGGAAAATGTTCCCCTTCCTATTTCGATGTATTTTGGAAAAATTCTATGTAAAAAGAGAATTCATCTTAATAAAATTTGTTATTTCCATCCAATGAATGAATGTGTGAATGAATGAATGAACAGGCTCACACAGGTATAGTATTGCATGCAGGGGCAACCCCCTATCTCCAGACACGAGTCAAAGCATCATGCTTAGTTCCCCTCAAAAGGCAGGGGCACCCCTAGGACATGCATTGCATAAAATTCTTCTAAATCCAAAACCTAACATATGATCCTTTTATTTTGTTTTTCTTTATTTTCTATTCCCTCTCTCGTCTCATCAAAAGACTAGCAATAGTTTTTGGTGAGACTGCTTGTATTTAGGTCATTATTGCTCCAAGAAAAGGAAAGAGAGGAACACGAGTGTACCCTGTACTTCGAACGCCAGTCCTTACCCAACAATGAGCAGCACAAATGTCAAGTGAAGGCAACACTCCTGATCAACAGAACAACTCGGTGACACGAAAAGAAGTGAATGAGATGAATGCAAAAATAGACGAGATGTTCAAGCTCATGGAACTAACGGCCTTCAAAGGACCTGCCATGAATCTGTCAGCCTCGATGTCCCACCCCAAAGAAACTGAAACTATCCCGCCAAGGGTTGTCCTACGAACCGACCATGTAGGGAAGAACAAAGAACTCCCCAAAGTGGTGCACATTGAGGAGAGAGAAGAAGACAACCCTGAAACCATTTTGCTGACTGCCACATCAAAGAAGGAAAGCCCGGACCCTCTCGATCTCAAGATACAAGGCTTAGAAGAGTCCCTGCGCAGCTCATAAGGTCATGACACTTTTGGTGGGACATCTTATGATGAACTATGCTTCTTTCCTGGCCACCCAAGGCCGCCCAAATTCAAGATACCTGATTTCCAAAAGTACGATGGAAGTAGGGATCCCGTGGCTCACCTAAGGCTATACGCTGGGGCATTAAATGGCCATGGGAATGACCCCAAACTCCTAATGCAACTATTCCAACATAGCTTGACTAGGCCCGCACTGCAATGGTTTGCCCATTTAGATTTGAGGAAGATAACAACGTGGAATGAATTGGTCACAACCTTCTGATCCCAATACCAACACAACAGTGACCTAACCATAGATAGGTGTGCCCTGATGATGATGAATCAAGGTGAGAAAGAAAGCTTCAAGAATTACGCTATAAGATGGAGAGAGGCAGCTGCTCAAGTCAATCCCCCACTGCTAGAAAAAGAGTATGTGCAGCTGTTTGTGAACACCTTCCAAGGTCTGTCCTATGAATGCCTGTGCCTGAGCATCGGCAAGAGTTTTTCTAAGCTAATAATGTAAGGAGAAATGATTGAGAATGAATTGAAAACTAGCAGAATCACGGAGCCTTATGCTAAGACAAGTGAGGGATTCGCAAATCCGGCCAAGAAAGTAGCAACCACTTGGGGTATTGGCAAGAAAGAAGGAGAAGTATATGCCATCCTGTCAACACAACAACAGCCATATTATCCCCAATATCAAACTCGACCACCATCGCCCGCTCCCATCATCAACATCCCCATTGCTAATACCCAAGCACCCGCAACTGGACCCATCGCAGCCCGATCATTCCTCAACCCCAACAAAAAGAACCGGCGGAATCAAGAGTTCACACGTTTGGCATGCACTCAGACAAAGGCTTATCATGAACTCCTAAAGGCCAAGCACATAAACCCTACCCCCCTACAGCCATTGCCAAGCCCATTGTCGCCAACTTTTAACCCTGCCCTTACCTGCGAATACCATTTTGGGAGACAGGGGCATGACACAGAGTCCTGCTTCTCTTTAAAGAATAAAATCCAAGACCTCATTGATAGAAAGGTCATCAACACCTAAGAAACAAAACTGGTCCTCACTCCCAATGTCACAAAAAATCCTTTACCGGACGATGCTGTCAACATCATCATTGAAGAAAAGGTAAACCCAGATGGCATCATAGTTGTAGAGTACTTCGAGGGCGAGTCAGACAGTGAAGAAGAAAGCGATTAAGAAGAGGATCTGTTGCCATGCCCTATCTATCTCTACGATGCAAGTGGTGAGCAAGATCCTCTTGATTGGCCCATGGATGAACCCATTGCAAACATTCTCACTAACACAACACCTGTAGATGGCTGAGGAGAAGAATTCCTACACCCTAGATATGCTGAAACTAAGGCCCACCTGAAAGAGGAACTCTTCAATTACGAAGATATGGGCTGGGGCATCTAAGAGCCAAAATTGCCGAACCCACCTTTTGAGTTCAATGGAGGTGATTTGGATAGCCTGTTTGCTGAAATCGACAAAGAGGAAGCTAAAAAAGAAGAAGCCAAGGGAAAGCCGTTGCAAGTTCTGGAAGAAAGTTTGGTTGTGAAACCCCAAGAAGTTGAGTAAAAAAAGATCGTCCAACCAAAGGAAAGCCATCAAGGGTCCCAAAATGGAATGCACAACCTCAATGACCCTGCTGAAGAAGGGGAAGGAAAGGGAGGAGTCCCTAACTGCACTATAACTGCCCATCTCTGCCACTCCACGGCTAATGCATTAATTCGTCCAGCACAACCGAGTGAAGAAGTCGGTAGATGGAGCATGGAGGATGCAGGCGTGGTCCCAAAGCCCACTTGAGCAAGTGAATATCAAAGGGATGTTCTTCTATCAAAATTTACCTTTTACTTTCCTGTCGACTTTGTTTTGTCAACTCTACTTTTACCTTTTGTTAATCAAGAGCTCATCATGTACACAAAACCCTTGGAATGAAAGAAAAAGAATTTGAAGTTTTCATTTATCATCTTCGGCATTTGCCCTTTCTTAGAAGTTTCCCTTCTTATTGTTATGCCTTGACTTGAAAAGGGGGATAGTACATGCACCCTTATCTGTGGGAATCATTCCTGATCCAATAAAAGGAGGCACTAAAAACAGGAAAGAGAGAGAGCATATCACAAAAAGGTTGGCACCCGGAGGATGCCATGGCAAAGCAGTCGACAGTTAAACCCTCGAAAGGAAGAGAAGCCATCATTTCAAACTCCCTAAAAGTACTCAAGCAATTCCCTTTGAACAGCCCACTCAAGCCATAAATAAGTCTTATTCAAACACCCCAACCAAGAACCACCCCCCACACTGGGACAGGTACGAGTAACGGAACTATCAAACTAATATCTGCTTATCTCAAAGGATGATGCCAGAACTCTAAAACTGAACTTCATAGACAAAACAATCTTATCTGAAAGGAAGAAGAGCCATCTATTCTTCTACCATATAGTTAAAGGAATCCCCTTTAAAAAACCCCCTTTTGAGCTAAATCATATTCCTTCGGCAAACCTATTCTGGTGATCACCATCTACAATGAACAAAAGTAAATTGGCTAGGAAAGGTGATAAGAAAGGAACGTGAGGAAAGAAAGCTCCCTCGTATACAAAAAAGAAAGAGAAAGAAGATGATGGGATGCCCTAAGAAACTAACCGACTATGCAAATATCAATACTGGGGCAAAAATCAGAGGGAGTGATGAACCCTATGTGGGTAAAAGTTTGCACTAAAAAAAAGAGGCCCAAGGAGGAAAGGACCAGAAAAGGTGATCACTGGTAAACCCCAAGAAAAGTGTAACACTTTGGGCCTTTAATACCCTTCCTATCAAAAACCCGTAACCTAGCCACACTACAACCTGCGGAAAAGTCCCCTCAGATCAGAAAGATTGCTTAGCCTAAATAACTTCAAAAGAAAATGGTGACATTCGAAAAACAAAGGTGAACAAAATGGCAAAAGCTTACTCAAGGAGGTACTGGGTTATCATCACCCCCGTCAAGGAGTAGAAAGATTATTTGAGCCTGCATACCCCTTCCTTCCTCACCCTTAACCTAGCCAACATTACGGTCCAAAGTAAAGCTTTCTCGGATCAAGGATGGAAACTGCCCGCTCCTTTACTAAAGGCTGCTTTGGTTGTCACCTAGAGAGTTTACTAGTTTAAATATAAAGTCCCTGAGAGAAAGTCAAGTGAATGACAGATTCTCAGATAAGAGAGAGGAGAGTCGGATCAGGAAATGGAAACCCTAGAAATAGGACAACTACTATCTCATTATGGCAAGAAAAGGGCGTAACAGCAAAAGGGAATCTTCAAGGAAGGAGTAAAGGGTCGAAATGGCAGTTCCCGGTAAACACCCAGAAAATTGGAACCTATTTCTAGGCCTGTTTTCGTAAACTTATATATATGCCTATGTACTTTGCCCGAACATGTGCAGCGATATACTCACCTTTTTCACATCTACTTAAAGCTTGCACATACTCACCATTTCTTATGTGCATCATGATTTATGTACTCCTGTATTTACATTCATATTCATTATATTTCCACATGCATGCATGCAAAATGAGACTAAAAGGAAAAACTAATCATCATATAACACAAAGAAGCAAAAAGATAATAGCAATAATGTATATATAACTAGCAATAATCATCATCCATGAGGGCCAACATACGGCCTTAAAACATAAGCAATACAGTCAGTCTAATTAAACTACATCTGTGTTTGTAGGTGGAAAGAGACGCCTCAAGGAGCAGGGTCGTCGGCCAAGTCAAAATCGCCTAAGTCCGGCACATACGGGGAAGCCTGATTGGAGGAAGCTCCCGCGTCATAAGGACCCTGACCAAGGAAAAAGACAAAAGGAAAGAGGAGCTAGCATTAGAACACAGGGGATGCATAAAGAACATGAAAATGATGAATCATAAATAGCATACCCAGCGGGCCTCTATCAGAGATATGCAAGCAGTCAAGGCCTCCACCTCAGCACGATACTGATCTCATGCTTGGCAAGCTGCTAGGTACTCCTCCTCGAAAACAAAGCCCTGAGCTCGGTGCCATAGCACCACCACCTCATGACCGGCCACCTACCCCCCAATCACCAGGTCCAGCTGCGTAAAAGCGCCAATGGACCTCGTCCTGAAATGGGCCTCGTAGTCCACATCAGGCAGAAGAAGGAAGTGCTCATCAGGAATCCCGACTATACAAGGAATCTCCACCCGGCCTGATAAAACCCGAACATGTACTGAGGAGGATCCATGGCAACACGGAAGTCGGTGTGAAGCTGCCGCCAGTGGTGCTCCCCCAAATACGTCTCCCATGACACAGGGCCTCGGAAAGTAACCCATGACCGGGATAAAAGAATCATATCCCTTATACCGGCATACTGGGGAGATCGGTGGTAAGGTGTCCAAGTCACGTCTCGAGGTCTCAGTAGCTCCGAGTTAGCCCGGAGGGCGACAAAATCCGTAAACAAGGACCACTAGACTACCTGCTGTCTGGCCCACCTCGTGGCCCGCAGCAAGGCACCACTAGCTAACACCTCTGGTTGGTGGACAGGCAGATACTCATAGCTCCACCATATCAGAAATGGCTAAAAACTCGTCAAGCTCCCCCAAGCTCCAAAAGTCATCACTCTCATCCCTCGTAAGAAGCTAGCAAAGGTGAAAGCACCCCAATCCACATAGTCTAGCGCATCGAAGTCCACTACCAGGCTTACCAAAGATAAAGGAACCGTCAACTTATTATTATTGTAAAAGCAACTAAAGATGACGTAGAGTACCAACCGATGCCTCATGATGACCTGGTCAGTTGGAGAGGGCTCAAGAGCAAATGTTGTCTCTGCCGGACATAAGAGTGAAGCCGAAAAACTCAAGCCTGCAATCCCAAGCAAACCCAAGAGAAGACGAGCCTCCTCTAGAGGCACGGCCCGTAGAGAAATAGGAACACCTCCAAAGGACAATCTAGTAATCATGGCCCAGTTGACGAGAGTAGGCCCAGCTCAAAGCCCACCAAGTGCACAATCCCGGTCTCCTTAAACCACCACTCCCCAACTGCTATCCGGTGATCAAGCCTATCCGTCTGAATAGTCATAAAGGCACCAAAATTGATCTAGTGCAAGAAGTCCTGATAGGATGGAGCCAATGCCTGCATGGCTCTCAAGGCCAAAATACTGGCCCCTTTGAAGGAGCTGTGGGTAGATGATGGCATCCGGCCATAGCGTGAGTACAAACTCGGGTAGTATGCCAACTTTCGCAACGGCAAAACGTCGGGAATTGCTAGCTGGTCATCTGTAAAAGAAGTATCCCTCGCCTGTCCTGAACAGATGCCATGTCATACCCTGTCCGCGAATCCATGGTCGAATCAATGTCGTCCTCGACTCTCTCATTCGGAGCAACCGAAGATTGCCTCATCGCTGGGACCCACTGCTATAGCCCCGAGCTGAACCAACCCTGCCGCCACCTCAAGCAGATCCACTCCTACTGCCACCCCGAGCAAAGCCACACCTGCTACCGCCCTTGGCCGAGCTGCTCTGGCTGTTGCTACCCTCCTCAAGCTCTATCTGTGGCGCCTCCTGTCAGAACCATCGCCGCTAGCCTCCAACATCCAGAAAGAATAACAACATGCAAAAATTGATCAGTCACCAAATATGTATAATAAAAAAAGAGATAAATATTTCAACAAAAAAAAGAGAGAAGAAAAAGAAGAAAAGACAAAAAAAAAAAAAAAAAGAGAAAAAAGAGAAGAATAAAGAAAAAGAAAAAAAAAAAAAAGAAGAAAAAAAGAAAAGAAGAAAAAAAAAGAGAAAAAAGGAAAGAAGCTTTTTTCTCTAAAAGTTTGGTTTCTAAATTTCAAGCTGGTTTCTCGGGCTTTCTCCTCAAAAGTCCTGTTTCAAAGCTTTCAACGGTTTTCTAAACTTTTCCCTCAAAAAGTTTCATCTCAAAGTTTTCAAATGGTTTCTTGGGCTTTGTCCTTCAAAAGCCCTATTTCTAAATGCTTTCCAAAGGTTTCCCGAGATCTTCCCTCGAAAATCTCATTTCCAAATTTCAAACAGGTTTCACGGACTTTCTCCTTCAAAAGCCCCGTTTCAAAGTCTTCAACAGTTTCCAAGCATTTTCCTCAAAAAGGTTTGTTTCTAAATTTCAACCGGTTTCTCGGGCTTTCTCCTCAAAAGCCTTGTTTCTAAGTTGTTTCTAACGGTTTTTTCAAGCTTTTTCCTCCAAAAGTTTGGTTTTAAAATTTCAAACCGATTTCTCTGGCTTTCCCTTCAAAAGCCCTACTTCAAAATTTTGAACGGTTTTTCAAGCTTTTTTCCTAAAAAGTTTGGTTACAAAATTTCAAATCGGTTTCCTAGGCTTTCCCCTCAAAAGTCCTGTCTCAAAGAATTTCAAACCGGTTTTTCGGGCTTTCTCCTCAAAAGCCCTGTTTCTAAGGTGTTTCCAACGATTTTCTAAACTTTTTCCTCAAGAAGTTCCATTTCAAAGTTTCAATCGGTTTCTCGGGCTTTCCCTTCAAAAGCCCTATTTCAAAGTTTTCAATGGTTTTTCAATCTTTTCCCTCAAAAAGTTTTGTTTCTAAATTTCAAATTGGTTTCCTAAGCTTTCCCCTCAAAAGCCTTGTCTCAAAGAATTTCAAACCGGTTTCTCGCGCTTTCTCCTCAAAAGCCTTGTTTCTAAATGTTTTCTGACAGTTTTCCAGGCCTTTTTCCTCGAGAAGTCCCACTTCCAAATTTCAAACAGGTTTCGCGGGCTTTCTCCTTTAAAAGTCCCGTTTCAAAGACTTTAACGGTTTCCAAGCCTTTTCCTCAAAAAGGTTTATTTCTAAATTTCAAACCGGTTTCTCGGGCTTTCCCCTCAAAGGCCTTATTTCAAAGTTTTCAATGGTTTTTTAAGCTTTTCCCTCAAAAAGTTTGGTTTCTAAATTTTAAACCAGTTTCTTGGGCTTTTCCCTCAAAAGCCCTATTTCAAAGTTTCAATGGTGGTTTCTAAATTTCAAATTGGTTTCCCGGGTTTCCTCCTCAAAAGCCCCGTTTCAAAGTCTTCAATGGTTTCCAAGCCTTTTCCTCAAAAAGGTTTATTTCTAATTTGCAAAGTGATTTCCCGGGCTTTCTCCTTCAAAAGTCTCGTACCAAAGTTTTCTACGATTTTTCTAAAATCAGGTTTTTAAGGGTTTTCCCCTTCAAAAATCTTGCCCCTAAAATCCTTTTAAAGATTTCGGTTTCTCCAGGATTTCCGCTTCAAAAGCCTCATTCCCAAAAATGGCTTTTTCAAAATTTTTAAAGTTGGCTGTTAAAATTTTTAAAAATTTCGACAGAGTTTCGCCTTAAAAAGTCACTACCCCAAAAGTCAACAAGTCACCAACACAGTCCGAGACATCTCCAACCTTCAATCATGTCAATCCTATCCTCCAAGACACACGTCATGTTCTCAAGCATAATTTTTAAATCAATTTCTCGGTCATTTCAAATTTTTTGATTGCATCATTCTGTCCGAAAATTTCACGAAAACTCCTAAAACATTCTAGAATGTCACCCCAGTTTTTCAAAAATGTCCCACAATTTTTCGACCTTCGATAAGATCCATTTTCTAATTTTTCTCAATTTTTTCTATTTTTTATAATTTCTAAAAATTCAAAAATTTAAAATTTTTCAAAAAATTATGAAACTTTTTACGATTGTTCTACACATTTTTCTAAGGTTCTCGGTGTAAAAATCACACACAAACATGCAATGCCCAAGCCTGTAGGGGCAATTTTTCTAACCCTGCAGGAAAGCTATCGCGCCTAGATTTTTCGCACTCGAGGAATACATACACAAGCGAGAAAAATATTATACTCTCTCGTTAGAACTCATCCTCCTAGAAGAATGAGTGCAACTAGGTTTGAATTGAAAATAGATTTGAATAAAGGGCTTTTGAAAAACATTTGGAGTCGCCACCTAACTTAATTAAGGTGAGTTAGGTGACCTAAAAACTAAGAACAATCCGAAGATTACACTTAGGGTTTTTGAAAACGGTTTTGAAAATACTACCTCAAGAGAGGGTTTTTAAGAAAATAGGTTGTTTAGCAACCTGTGGAAAATATTTAAGCCCTTTTTAGAAAAATAACTCTGTTTTGGTCTTTCGAAAACAGTGATCATAGGTTTAGAGGTTGGTTACATTTAGGGAAAACGCACTAAGTCATCACCCTACCCCGCCCTTGCGGTACCTACATGTCTATTTACCCTAGATTCACCTATGAGAGTCTTCAACTAACAAATGTCCAATCCTATCTACATTAGAAAAGAATTTTTAAAAGAATGATGCATAATGTGTAAATGCAAGAAGAAGAGAGTTGGAAAGTAGAATTGAAAAGAAATTGATTTGATTCGATAGGAAATTTGAAAAGATAGATTCGAAATTAAAATTGAAAAGTGATTTGAAAAGATAGATTTGATTTGATTTTGAAAATAGAATTGAGAAAAGAGATTTGAAAAAAATTATGGAATTGGAAATTGGAAAAAGGTTGTGACCACACCCATGAGGGTTGCCTACGTATCCTTTTTGAGGAATCAGGTCAGTCATAGTTCAGACAAGAGTCCCATAGAAAATAGAAGATTTTGATTGGAAGAAATAAATTTTGATTTGGAAGTCGAATTGGAATATTAGGAAATCAGGATTGAACTTAGACTTAGAATTGAACTTGAAAAAAGATTTAACCTTTGGAAGAGAACTTGAACTAGATTTGAAAAGAGAGAATTTTGGAAACCTAGACTTAGGAAAGATGAGATTTAGGAAATACTTGAGGTTTAAGAAAGATTGGACTCGAAGGAAGTTGGAATTTAGGAAATATTCAAATTAGGAAAAATTCGAATTACGAAAATTTCATTTTAGGAAAGTTCCGTTTTAGGAAAGTTTTATTTTAGGAAAGTGTCATTTTAAGAAAGTTTTAATTTAGGAAAGTTACATTTTAGGAAAGATTTTGAATTAGGAAAGTTTAAGAGATGAAAGGTTTTGAAATAGGAAATGTTTCATTTTAAGAAAGTATTGAAATTGGAAAGTTTTGAATTTGGAATGTTTTGAAATAGGGAAGTTTTGAAAGTAAGAAAAGTTTTGAATTTGGAAAGATTTCAAATTTGAGTTTTAGAAAATCTTGAGATTAGGCAAAGTTTAAGTTTAAGAAAGATTTGAAAACTTAGATTTGGAAAGTTTAAACTTGGAAAGGTGTGGAATTAGGAAAGGTTAAGACTAGGAAGGATTTGGAAGTTTAAAGTTTAAGGAAAGATTTAAAAGTTTAAGTTTTGGAGACTTTAAGGTTTAGGAAAGTAGGAGATTAGAAAAGATTTGAGTTTGGAAGGATTGAGATTCTTATTTCCTAAAACAAAGGATTGAATTTTGTTTCTAAAAACAGATGGTTTGATTTTGTTCCCAAAGACGGAGGATTGGATCTAGTTTTCTAAACGGGGAGATTAGATTTGGTTTCCTAAAACAAAGATTTGATTTGACACGGAATTGGAAAGATGAAGTTTTGAAAATCCTAAATTTTGAAGACTATAGCTTTGATGTAGAAAATAGGTTTTGCAAATATTTATAGTTTTGGTATAGAAAACAAGAGGTTTTGGAAACTTATGTTTTGAGGCAAGATTGAAAATCATGTTTTGAGAAAAGAAGTTAGGGTTTCCTAATCGTTAGCTCTAGGGTTCAACTTAGACTCTAAGAAAAGAGATTTTGGAAAGAAAGATTTTTGGAAGGAAATCTTAAGAAGGAGTTTTTGAAAAGTGAATTTGGAAGAGAGAGTTTTTGGCAAGAGATTTTTGGAAAGAGTTTTTCTAGGAAGGAAATTTAAGGAACGTTTTTAGAAAGTGAATTTCAAAGAGAGCGTTTTGAGAAAGGAATTTTTAGGAAGCGTTTTGGAAAGGAGTTTTTAGGAAGTGTATAAAATATCTCACTTTCCTAAAGCGATTTTAACCATAAAAAGGTTAGAACCACTTTAAAATAGTGGTTTTGAAAACAACAAAGATTTGAAAATATGGACCATATTGGTCACTTTAAATGTAACACTTTCCTAAAGCAACCCTAGCCATGGAAAGGCTAGAATCACCTGAGGACTGTGATTTTGAAAACAAGTTTTGAAAAAGAAGATTTTGATGCAAGTTTAAAAATGATGTTAATGTAAGTTTTGAAAACGAGTTTGAAAACGGATTTTGGAAGAATGCAAGATCATGATATGCACAATGCAAGTTGGGGTCATGAACATATAAGGTTAAAGGCTTCACCACATAATCACGGGGGCCGAGCCCACGTGGTCTTCAGTTAGACTGAAAGAAAAACCCCGACACGGTGATCTCCAATAGCCTAATCCTACACATGGATTGGGAAGTCTCTTATTTCAAGCATGCAAGAAAGGAAGGGAAGAAGATGGGGGATTAAAATAGAAGAAAACCCAAGTGAGTTCGGAGGGAAAAGAGAGAGGGGAAAGATGCATAAACTTAAATAGAAAGCCTACCTTGTATCTTCTTTATTTTACTTTGCTTTACGTGCTTTGTTTTTCTTGTTTTGCTTTGGTCTTCGCTTTAGTCTTCGTCTTGATCTTCGGGAACGTGGAAGTTACAGCACTTCAAGTCTTCAATGGACACTTTGGAGGCTAGTGTATGAGTGTATAGGAGTGTATGGGAGTATATGAGAGTTAGGGTTTGTGTATGGGGGCTAGGGTTTGCAAAACCTAAAGAAGACTAGAGTTTAGGGAGGCTACGAGCTCTATATATCGAAGAGTAGGGTTTTTAAACTGAGTTTGCGGACCTCTTTCATGCTGGAGGAGGTTCTGTATTTATAGAGAGAATAATGACCTGGAGCCTGTTGCAGTGGCGCCAGGCCAAAAAAACACATTGGCGCCACTCCTAGTGGCGCCAGGCCAATTTTTGGCTTGGCGCCACTACTAGTGGCACCAGCCACTTAGAAAAGCTTTTAAGTTAGCAAGCAAAGTATCTTCAAAAGATTTGGGCACCTGTACTAGTGACTACCATGCAATTTTTAGCCTGTCTTCACTACGAGTGGCTCTAGAAAGTCCAGAAAGGATTTAAGGGACCGAGAATGGCCTGGAAGGCCAGAAAGGCACAGGAACCCTTAGAATAGGGTCCTGGGAGTAATGGACTTGAAAAAGGATGTTAGGGTTTATTAGAGGGGTCGACCGGGCCACTAGGGGCAAAACGGTCAACCGGGCCAAAAAATTGCCAAGACGGACTTAGAATGTCCCGGAAAAAGACTCGAGGTTTGAAAACATTATTTAGAATGTTCCCAAAGGTTACCGGTTTGATACCCAGAGCCGGTGTGAATATAAGAGGTGACCGGCTCACTAGGGGCAAAACGGTTATTTTGCATCGAGTTTGCCGAAATTGACTCGGAATGATCCGGAGAGATAATGAAAGGTTGGGAATACTATAAAAAGCATTCTCGGGAGGTTACCGGTTTGATACCCAGAGCCGGTGTGGTTCCCGGGGCGCTCGGATGCCTAGGGGTAAAATGATCATCTTGACCGAAAAGTCTCAGAATTGGCTCGAAACTGACTAGAAGGCACCTAATCATGCGGATCATCTCTGGGACGATCGTGGAAGGGTGGACGTACCGTTCTAAGGACTTAGCTACTATCTCTAGAAACGTGCCAAAAATGGCCCGATGGGCAATTTGGTCATTTTTCACTAGAGTGGGCTAGCCGGCACTGGTGTTGACCTGGGTTTTGAGTGTTTCTGCCACTCTAACGGCGGTCCCGTGATATAGGGTTTTGTTGGCAATTCCCTATATCGACCTGTTTACGAGTATTTTCTCTACTCTGACGGTTGCGATGTTTGCGAGTATTTCCGCTACTTTAACGGTTCACAATCATTCCCGAGACTACCTGATCTCGGGAAGCTGCTAGATGGACTTAGCGCCTGAGGAATCAACTTTCTTAGAAGGCGTGCCGAAATGGACATTTCTACATTGGCGGGCTAGCAGGCGCCAAAGGTGGACCGTTCTACCATCTCGGGGACTTGGGGTCTTGTCTTAGTCGACGGGTTTGAAGGGAGTTACCGTTCTGAAGAGTTCACTCGAAAACGTGCCAGACATGATAGACTTATCGCCTCAAGGAATCAACTTTCTCGAGGGAGGGATTGGAATTGGAATTGGACTTGAAAAAGGGGACTTACTGTCTTCGAGAAGACGTGCCTACTGGAATTGGACCGAACAATGCCCCCAAGGGCATTTCGGTCATTTTACCCCTATTTGGGGCCTGCGGGCCCATGAAGCAATGGAGTGACTAGATTAGGATTGAAAAACTAGAATATGTCCATATTGACTTGAACTCAAGTCTAGATGGACCGGAGACTGCCAAGCGGGCAAAAATGGAGTGCTTACAAAACCCAATTTCATAAACACGCAAACTCATCCAAAACATACTCAAATCTTCATCAAATCACGAAAATAATCTGACCATTGTGCTTAAACGTTCTAGAACATAGATTTACACTGATCAATAGCAAAAAACGGAAGCATACGCATCAAAATCTAAGAAACTTCTAGAAAGCTAACATTTGGATTCTTCGGTGAAAATCAAGCTTTTCGGTGAGAATCCGGCAACGATGATGGTTTCTGGCAATCACCTGACGTCTCCCAACACCCTTATAATGATCCCCGATCGAAACCCCTCAAAAGTCTCTGATCAACTCTCAAACTAAACTTTAAACTTTAAACACGCACTAAGCAATGTGAACTGCTCTATTTTAATACCCACGGGCTGGTGCATGTAGCAGAAGTGCCAGAAGGAAATTCCAACTAGCGCATGCACCAGGGTCAAAAAAGGTCCATGCGCATGAAGCACATACGCCTAACTTTTCAACTTCCCACCAAAGCTAGCTTTCAAATCCCCAAGAGTCCAAAATTGTTTGTGAGGATTTTAAAAAGCCCGAAAATCAAGCTTTCAAAATTTGTTTTACAAAAACCAAGTATTCTAAACTGAACTTTGTCAAACCGCTAACTCAAATCCCGATTGAAAATTTCAAAATACAAAGCTTTTCGAATTTTAAAATCTTTTAGACCGGCAACCCACAAGGGGTCCTAGAACATCTCAAGCTTATCGGCTTATCGTCCCACTAATCGCCTCACAACCAAAAAGGGATTCTTACTTTTTTATTTTTCTGCCTTTGACAAGCAAAGACAGAAAAAGAGGGGCACTTGTAAGCACCCCATTTTTGCCTGCTCGGCAATCTCCGGCCTGATCGAATCCAGTTTTCAAATATCACAACACATGCAAACCCAAGATGGGTCCTTCAAACTCCGATCCATTTAACTGGTCACTTCTTAAGCCCACAAGGTCCCGCCGGAGCCATAAGCACCATCATACCCCTAGACATTCCAAGCAGCTTTTCAGAACAGGGCGGTCTTGGAAACCAACGCCATCTAAGTAGCTTCCCAAGATCGGGCAATCTCGGGGACCAACACCTTATCAAATTCCAGACGATTCACTTTTAGCGCCTACTAGCCCACTAATATATAATGTCCACCATTCAGTAGTTCCCCGAGACTAGGCGTTCTCGGAGACCAACACCACCTTCATAGGTAGCTTTCTAAGACCGGGCGTTCTCAGGAACCAACACCCTACAAGTAGCTCTCTGAGACTAAGCGGTCTTAGGGACCAACACCGTAAAGGTAGTTTTTCGAGATTGAGTGGTCTCGGGAATCAACACCTAGGTCAACACCGGCGCCTGCTAACCCAACTCGATGAAAAATGACCAAACCTGCCCCTTGGGCCTCTAGGCACGTTTTGGGAAAGTTTAAAATCCCTCAAAACGATAAGTCCATTCTTCCAAAATGTTACTAAACTGTTAGGCGTACTCCACGCCTATCCAGTCCAATTCTGGTCCCATTTCGGCTAACTCCGGTCAAAATGACCGTTTTTTCCTTGAACGCCCCAGCATTGCACAAACCCTACCGAATGGTAAAAGACTCTCCTAAAAACATTCCTAAACAACCTGGCATGCTTAAGATGACATTCTAATCCATTCCTGATCATTTTCAACCAAAACTTGCCAAAATGACCATTTTGCCCCTGACCAATCGAATGCGCCCTAAAACAACACCGGACCTAGGTTACTGAACGGCGGATCTCGTCGTACACCCCTGTTTAACCTAAGGAAGACCTCACGATGCTAAACACCCACGACTCGATAAAAGTTCCCTAGAGCACCTCGCAGACGATCCGCCTAAATTCCTGTTTCTCCAGATTCTCTAGTTATAATGCACCGTCAAATGGCATGAGAAATACATAAATCAGGGAATTCCCGAAAGCTCGTTCATAGATCTTTCCATCGATACGGCTCCATCGAATAGATCACTTCCCGAGACCCTTCATCGTATGGCTCAAAAATCGCAACTCTCAACAACCCCTGGAGTGTCTCGCAGACGCTCCACCGAGGTTGACTTTTCCCTCAATTCCCTGATTATAACACACCATCAAATGACTTGAGAAATGCATAAATCAGAAAATTCTCGAAAGTATTTCCAGATTACTTTCCATCGATATGGTCTGATTGAAGAGATCGCTTCCCGAAGGCCTTGATCATGCAACACGAAAACAGCTACTTTCGAACCCCCATGGAGCGTATCACAGACGCTCTACAAAGATGCCATTTTAAGCACATTCCCCGAGACAATATCCTACACTGTCGAACACCATTCAAACTTTTTGAAAATATGAAAGTTCATAAGAAACCCAAGGAGAACATTGTGGGTGCAACCGATTCGCCCAAAACCTTCCTGGTTGGCTCAATTATCAAGGCAAAATTTAGACGAACACTCTCGGTGACGGAGCGTATGCTACATGCGCCCAGATTTTGATTAAATCGACCAAAGTTTGATCAACCGTCAGGATTTAGCCAATACAAGAGGTGCCACGTGACATTCTGGCAATGGAACAGTACTAGCATATGCGCCAGGGCAAATTTTGGCCAGGTACATGCGCCAGGCCTATTCCAAGTTGCCTATAAATAGAGGCCTCCCCCTTTGCATATTCCAGAACCGAAAATTAATGCGAAGCTCTATTGAAACCGCTCTAAAACCTCGAATCTCTATATACATTCCACTCTTCCAACACTTGGGCTAGATTCCACCTCCCTCTAGCCCATACACTTCACATACATAGCCCTACACACCATTAAACCCGTCCTTACAACCCCTCAAGCCTACTTAAAGCCATCCAAGTTCAAGTCAAGGCATCCATAGAAGATTACAAGTGTGTTGAAGGCTAAAGGTGATATTTCTTTTACATTTTTGTCTTCCCCCACTCTTCTCTTCTCCCTCCTAGCCTACTTAAGCTATTCTCTACTTTAATCCCCATCTTCAACCCTCCTTTTTTGCATGCTTAAGCCAAGAGGGCTCTTAGTTCATGCCTAGAAGAAAGCTAGTGGGAGCCACCATGTAGGAGGATCTCTCACTAGCCTACTTTAAGATGGTATGGCCTAGGAGCCCCTTGTTTATGTGGTGTAGCCTAAAGCCTTGTGTATATTCATGACCCCCTTGCATTTTGTTATCTTGATCATATCTTGTGTGCTTGGCTTCATTTTTATGTTTATAATCATGTCCTTCAAAGCTTGTATTATTCTTATTTCCATCCCACTTTTAAGTTCAATACCCCTCTTAAAATGGTTCCAAGATTTGGCTCCTTGAAGTTTAAAATGAGACCTTAGAAGTCATGCCTTAGAAAATCCCCCACTACCCCCTAATTCACACTTTTGTATCATTGCATTTGAACTTGCATGAAAGTTGTCTTCAAACTCTCTAACTTCCAAGGTTTCCATTCTCTCAAATTTAGTGGTTGAAATGACCCCATGGAACCCTCTCTTGAGTGGCCTCGCTTTACATTGCCATAGAAGACCTAAATTGTTTAAATGGTTCCCTTCTCTCTTTAGGCTTGCCTAAGAATGATATTCAAACTCTTTGATTTCTAAGGTTTCTATTCTCTCAAGTTCAGTGGTTGGAATGACCCCATGGAACCCTCACTTGAGAGGTATCCTTTACATAAGCCATAGGAACCTTAACTTGATAGAATAGTTTCCTTTAAAAATGATTTTCAAAATCTTCTTCTTAAAAAAGGTTTTCAAGAGTTCATTCTTTCCATCTTTATATTAAAAGTGGTTTTCCAAAAGTTATCACCATTGTGTTGATTCTTAAAATTCATACTCTTGTCAAGATAATGGTTATAATGGTCATAAGGAAACCTTCTTTGGAATGGTCTCCAAATATCAACCATATAAACCATACTCTTGGCTAGAGTCAAATTCATGAAAATGATTCTTCAAAAAGGCTGTCTACCAAAGTCCTTTACATAACATGATTTGTTTTTCAAAAGACTCTTTCAAAAAATGCATCAAATCATCTTTCAAACCACCTTCCAACCCAACCCTAGGTTAACTTGACCCTAGTTATCCAACCCTAAGTTAACTTGATCCTAGTTACCCAACCCTAGGTTAACTTGACCGTAGTTATCCAACCCTATGTTAACTTAACCCTAGTTATCCAACCCTATGTTAACTTGACCCTAGTTATCCAACCCTAGGTTAACTTGACCATAGTTATTCAACCCTAGGTTGACTTGACCCTAGCCATCCAACCCTAGGTTAACCCAACCTTAGTTAGTTAACCCTTGGTCACCTTAACCATAGGTCAACCTAACCCAAGTTAGTCAACCCTTGGTCACCTTAACCCTAGGTCAACCCAACCTAGGTTAGTATACTTCAAAGCTCCAACTCATGGACCTCTTTTAAAGGGCCTTCCTATTTAAAACTATTCTCATGACTCACTTTTTCAAAACCTTCTACTCACGTGAGATTTCAAAAGCCAACTCCATAACCTCTTTAATTGTTCCCACATTTCATTTTCAAAGTATTTTCAAAAATATTTTTAAAAACTCACAAGCCTAAGATGTCCCTACCCCTTTGATGGTTAGGGATTCCAAAGGAACGTGATACATCAAGAACAACCTCCAAGGTTGTCCATATTAGGGTTGCAAAACCACTTTCAAAAGCTTTTTCTAAGACATGTTTATAAAAATATATCAAAACCCTACCTCCAAGGTTTTCAAAACAAGACGTCAAAACTCTCTTGAGTTACTTCAAAGCACTTCCAAAACTCCCTTGAGTTGTTCCAAAAACATTTCAAAGCACTTCAAAATTCACTTTCAAGAGTTTTAAAGTTTTATTTCAAAGCACTTCAACATCCGGTTTCAAATCAAAATTCTCAAGTCATCTTTCCAAAGACCTCAAAGTATCTTCAAACTTTCCAAAGGCCCCAATGTGCCTATTTTCCATCGGGCTACTACCCAAACTACGAATGACCTAATTCTCGCCAAATAAGATACGTAGGCAACGTAAAATGGTGCGGTCATAACTTCCATTTCAACTCCAATTCCCTTTTTTCAAAAACTCCAATCAATTCAAAGTTTCTGTTCCAAACTCTTTCAAAACCCCCATATTTTTAAACTTCTTCAAAAATTTTGCATTATGAATCATTCATCCAAAAAGTAATGACTAAATCCTGTTTTCAAAAATTCTAAAGTGGATATTAAGTGGACAATGGTAACTGGCTATTCTAGTGAGTGAACAAAAGGGTGATAATACATGTAGGTACTGAAAGGGCGGGGTAGGGTGATGATCTTACGATATCTTCCCTACACGTAACCAACCCCCGGACCATAGATTTCTATTTTTGAAAGACCAAAATTGAGTTATTTTCCAAAGGGCTTAAATCTTTCCAAAGGTTGCCAAATAACCTATTTTCTTGAAAGCCCTCCCTTGAGAGAGTTTTCAAAATCTTTTCCAAAAACCCTAAGTTTAATCTTCGGATTAATAATTAGTTTTAGGTGCCCTAACTCACCTTAGTCAAGTTAGGTGGCGACTCCTATTTTTCTAAAAAGCCCTTAATCAAACCAACTTCAAGTTCAAACCTAGTCGCACTTGTCCTCCCTAGAGGATGAGTTCTAGTGACAGAGTTCTGTGCTTTTAGTCTCAAAGCCGAAAGGACCTTGGACCCTAAAAAATCAGGGCGCGACATCTATATAATCTATACACTCAAATCCCTGCCACCATGTATCCATTGAAGGTCAAGTTCAGCCCTTGGAAACTCTTGATGATCAGGAAAAGTCCACCAAGTTCAGCCTAAGAAAAGTCCACCATCAAAACATCAAAGCAAAGAGAAGACAAAGTAGGGTTTCTAGTTAAATTATGTAATCCCCCTCTCTCTCTTCTCGCTCCTAACCCACTTGGGTTTTCTTTTATTTTAATTCCCCTATCTTCTATCCCCTATTCTTGCATACTTGAAACAAGGGACCTCCCGATTCATACCTAGGAAGGCCTTGGAGAGAATCACCGTGTTGGGAATTTTCTTTGAGTTCCACCTAAGACGATATGGGTCTGGCCTCCTTGGTTATGCAATAAGGCCTAACCTTGTATGTTCATGTCCCTATTGCATTGTTGATATCATAATCATGCATTCAAAGGTATTTTCAAACGTGTATTAAAAGTAACTTTCAAAACTTGCATTCAAAACCTTTTCTTTTAAAGTTGTTTTCAAAACTACAACCCTGAGATGATTCTAGCCATTCCATAGTTAGGGTCATTTTAGAAAAGTGTTATATTCAATATGACCATTAAGGTCCAAATTTAATTTTAAGTTTTAAGTTGTTTCTCATGAAATCAGAACTCTAAGATGATTCTAGATATTTCATGGTTAGGGTTATTTTAGGAAAGTGTTACATTCAAAGAGACCATCAAAGTCCTTATTAGGGTTTCAAATCCTAGTTGTTTTCAAAATCACAACCCAAGAATGGTTCTAGTCTTCTCATGATTAAAATCGTTTTAAAAAAGTGAGATATTCAAGAGACTTTCAAAAGCCTATCTTCATACCTTTCTAAACTAGTTTTTGCAAATCTACTTTCTAAAAATTCTTCTCAAAGATCTACTTTCTTTAAATTAAAACCCAAGAGTCTATGTTTAGGAAACTCTAATTTTCTCACATATAATCATAGTTTTCTATCTACATTAAATCATAGGTTTCCAAAACTATTTTCTACATAAAATCATAAATTTTCAAAGTTTTATACATAAAATCATAGCTTTTCTAATTTAAAAGTCACATAAAGTGATAGATTTTCAAAACTAAAGTTTTTCAATTTCAAATCAAATCAAATTTTTTCCAAATAGGAAACCAAATCAAATAATCTATTTTTGGAAATAAGATCTAATCATCAACTTTAGGAAATAGAAATCAAATATTTCTTAATTTCAATCTTTTCTAATTTAAATTTTTTCTAATTTCAAAACTTTTCAAAAATAGAACTTTCCTTTTTCAATTGAAATCCAATCTTTCTAATTCAAATGCATTGTATAAACTCTAGGTCCTAGGGTTGCTTAAATCCCAAGTTACCTCAAACTTAGGTCATATATTTTCAAATTTGATGTTTTCTAAATTTAAACCTTTCTTAAATCGAATCTTTCTAAATCCCGACTTTTCGAATTTCAAAATTAAACCTTTCTTAATTCAAACCTTTCCTAAATCACATTTTTCTAAAATCTAATTTTTCCTAAAATGCAAACTTTCCTAAAATAGAACTTTCCTAAGTTGAAACTTTTCAAAAATCAAGCTTTCTAAAATTAAACTTTTCAAGTCTTAATCAAGCACTTCTATTTCAATTGCATGTTTAAACCCTTGTTCAATCCTAACCCTAAGTTAGGGAACTTCAACTCCATTCTAAATTAAGATAATTTTCAAACCCCGATTCAAGTCAAGATAATTTCAAAGTTCAATTCAATCTTCCTATAATATGTATAAATTCTACTTCAAAGTTCAATTTCAAATCAAAGTTCAATTTTCAATCTTCCAATTATAATTCAAATCCAACTCTTTTCAAGCCAAACAAGACTTCAAAGTGTTTATTTTCAATCGAATCTTGAGTCCGAACTATGACGGACCTGATCCCAACAAAGGGATATGTAGACAACTCTCATGGATGCTGTCACAACCTTTTTCAAAATTCTAATTCCCTTTTTCCAAAATCCCTTTTTAAATTCTTTCCATACTCTTGGATATCATGCATCACACCATCCCTAAAGTGATGGCTCAAACTTCTTAAAGTGGATATAATTGGACATTAGACAACTAAATATTTCAAATGAGTGAATCTAAGGTGAGAAGACATATATGTACTGCAAAAGTGGAATTGGGTGATAGCATAGTGCATCTTCCCTATACGTAACCAACCTCTGAACCTAAAATAACTGTTTTCGAAAGACCAAAACAGAGTTATTTTCAAAAAGGGCTTAAATCTTTCCAAAGGTTGCCAAACTACCAGTTTTATCTTAAAAAAAAACCCTCTCATATGAAAGTTTTTCAAAACCTTTTCAAAAACCCTAAGTTTAATCTTCGAATTACACTTAGTTTTAGGTGACCTAACTCACCTTAACAAAGTTAGTTCGTGACTCCAAATCTTTTTCAAAAACCCTTATTCAAATCAATTTTCAATTCAAACATAGTCGCACTCATCCTTCTAGGAGGGGAGTTCTAACGAAAGAGTATCTTGTGTTTTCTACATATTATCTCGACGGTGCGAAACATCGGGGCACAACAGCTGTGTGCTTCATTAGCATTGTGTGTGTGTGTGTGTGTGTGTGTGTGTGTGTGTGTGTGTGTGACATGTGTGAGAGAGATACAATTCATATTTATAATTGGCTTCAAGTCAAGGGAGGAGAGAGAAGGAAGGTGCTTGTGTAGAGAGATGTTTGGTGAGAAAGAAAGTGAGAGAAAAGAGAGAAAAAGATGAGAAAAGAAGAGAAGGAAGAAGGAATTGAAGAAGAAGGTTGTGGTACCATTGTTTGAGGTGAAGAATCACAAATTCATGCTTGTTTGCATGCATTTATATTGATTATTACATGTACAAGCCCTGTCATGCTTTTGAATGATAGAATTGAATCCAAAAGCTTGGAAATCAAGGGGGAGACTTAGGATTCATCCATGGTGTTCATGTTTTGATGTTGAAGTTTTGTTTGAGAATTTCATACTTTATTCTAAGCTTTAGAGGGCTTAGAATTATGTTTGGGTAGTAAGGGGGAAATTTAAACCATGTTTTAAGAAGTTGCATCTCAGATCAAAGGGTGAGGGGGCGTATTGGCATGCTTGGAGGGCGCCTAGTCGCGCACCCCTCTACTAGAAGGTGGTAGAAGGGTACCAGAGGCCCGCCTGATGGTGCGGTGGGCTGGCCAAGGCACGCTAGAGCATGTCAGGAGGGCGCACTTGCGCGGGTCCCTTGGCTAGTTAGGCTGGTTTGACCTCTGTTTTGCATTTTTACTTCTTGTGTCATGTCAAAAAGGGTTTAACATTTCTCATTGAGTTCTTAATGTATTATTAATGTATTATCTCTTATGTTTAAGCGTTATAAGCCATGAACATGCATTGATTATGAATAATGGCGCATGTTTCACAAGTTTGGCATGATAATGTATGATAGGTTTAAAAGCAGCTCAAGACACTCTGGTTCAATCTAAGGAGTAATTCAATCTTATCTATAAAGTGGTATAAGGTGAGGATTTAAGATAATCTTACTCTTAATGAATTGAATGTCTTATCATCTTTGTTAATGTTGATTGTTGGATTAAGAGACAACTTTGCATACAACATACATTGTGTGCATAACTTGAATTGCATGGAGAAGGTTCGATCGATGTAGGACCAACCTAAGATTCAATCACGTGAAACTAAGCTAAAAGAATATCACGTGGAACGTACTTAGATAACAAGCCATCGATATATTGGGCCAATGTTATTTAGTGGGGAGCACTTATGTGGTGACATCAAACATTGCATCACAAAGAGGCATTGTATATAAGACATTTGTCATTAATGTTAATGGATTATCTATTAGTGGATGACTCGGTGTTTATTTATCATTTCTTCTTTATGAGTTTGATTATCATAGTGAGCACGTTGACAATAGCTCACATCCACACAGATTATTTTGTAGGAGTAAATGGAGATGTTCAGTCCACTGCTATTGATGTTGATGTTGGTGTTGATTTGGGAAGCTTTAAGAAACTCTTTAGTTAAGTTGTTGGTCTTGTATATTGTTGTAAATTGTATGAGAGTCTTTTTAGAATTAGTTTACATTATGATTTTGTAAATATTCACAAGTTTAGGTTAATAGTTTCCTTTACTCTTGTATGGTGATTATGAGATGGTTTTATATAATAATGTTGTTATCCCTAGCATGATTCTTATCTTTGGGATGTATTTGAGGTATCGTTCGTAGGTTGGTAACCTGTGCGATCTCACTTACCCTAAAAAAGTATTAATGATGTCTGATTAGAAGTGAGCGTGACACCTAAGGGTTTTTTTTGGCCTATAAATGTAAGGCCACCCCCCAGTGTATTTCAGAGGCAAAAACAGAGGGAAAACTCTGCAAAAATCACTTTATAAATTTTAAGATTTAATACAAGCCTCCAAGAATCCAAAGTCTTTTGAAGATCAAGTCATTCCTTGAAAGACCTAGCAATGGTGGATTGAAGACTAAGGTAAAATCTTATTTAGAATTATGCTCCCTTAAGTTGCATAAAAATGGTTTCCAAAACCCCCTCTCCAAAAGAGTTTGTCAACATCTCAAAAGTCTTCAAAAACAACCCTCCTTTGAGGAGGTCTTTAATGGTTTTGCTTTATTGAATTTTGAGGTAGGAATGATCCTAAGGAAGCTCTCCTTAAAGTGGTTTCCATCAAATCAACCATATGAAAAGTAGCTCACTAAAGTTGTTTTTAACGCCCTAAAAGTGGTTTTCTAAAACAACCCTCTTTATAAAAGGTTTTCAAAACCTTTACTCTCTTGAGGTTTTATTAAAATGGTCTTCAAAAACTACATACTCTATATTGATTTTCAAAGTTTGAAGTGATTTCCAGATATTCACCTTATGAATCCTACACTTGCTTGAGTGATTTTGCAAAAATGGTTTTTAAAACTTACAACTTTTTTGAGTTGATGTTTCCAAAAAGGTTTCATATAAAATGATAACTAATTCACATAAAATGATATTTTCCTATGCATTTCATCAAGTTTTTTTTTTTTTTTTTTACATAAAATAAGGTTTTTACATGAAATCATGATTTTCAAAATCTTCTTTCAAAGTTTTATGCATAAAATTACTTTTCAACACCTTCCAAAATCACTAGGATCAAACCCTAGTTCAAAACCATCTTTCCAAAACCACTAGGTTCAAACCCTAGTTTAAAACTACCTTTCCAAAACCACTAGGTCCAAACCCTAGTTCAAAACCACGTTCCAAAGCCCTAGGTTTACCTAACCCTAGTTGGTTATGTCACGCCCCATTACCCGGCCTATACGGATTTAGGGTACATGACCGGCCAATAGCAAAACTACCCAAGGCCACATTACATAAACTGGTTGATTACCTGTGAATAATCATTTATAATGATGCATAGTTGCAGAAATTCAAACTTTTGATAACTTGAAAATATGATCCGTGTCATACATGGTAGAGTTATGCCTAATCCAAAACATAACATACATAAAGACCAAATCAAGGTCCACCAAAGTTATAGCATTATATCATTATAAAACATTGGGCCAAGCCCTTAAACATTATACAAAATATAGGCCCGTGGGCCGTAGCTCAAAGTCCACATATAGCCTTGCTTTAAGGCCTTCCGGATTGGCTACCTAAAAATCATTTGAGAAAACGTAAGCTAATGCTTAGTGAATAACAATGATACATGAGCGAGAAAATATCATGGGCTAGCAATTATATCCAACATACAAGGGTAAATAATCATTTACGCATAAGGAAATGAACTTTTGAACATATAAAGTGTATGCTTGAAACTCATAGCTAACGTAAGCATCATTTGAAACGTTTCAACATTTCGAAACATAGTATCATGAGAAGAAATGCAACATAACATTATTTTTGATATAACATTTCATAACTTGTCATAAAACATGTGCACATATTATGGTTCTCGGTTCAAAACATAAGTGTGCTACAACTCGGCATATGAGCTTGGCTCCATAGTAACTATATAGGTCACGCTAAGGCTCTTTAGGCTAAGGACGTCTCCCAACATAGATAGTTTATTTCCCGTCCCCTATTGTAGGACTATTGAGCTAGATTAAGGTCTTGCCACGAGAAAACCCGAGTTGGCACCATACATTGGAAACTTAGCATCTCTTTCATTTAAACATTATAGTCTATGGTTTCCATTCATAACATAATATAGCTTGCATGCATTTGAAATATGACATTTGTAATTGTACGTAGCATTGATGCATTGAAATGTATGGAAAAACATTCATGATATACAGGTGAGCTTAAAACATTTAGAAAATACTAGAGTTTTACTCATGGCATATTATTACTCACCTCTCTCCAATTGAATGGGTGATAAACAAGGTGTTCCTATATAAAATGCACATAGAAGCATAGAAACATCAATACAAAGTTCCAAGGCAAAGCAATAACACATAAGTCAAGACTAAACACATAAAACCCCCTAACCCCGACTCAACAACACCTCATTCTCACAACAGGAGAGCGAGACTAACTCTAGGACAAGCCCCGATGTAAAATAAGAACATGAAGTTGAGATTTGAATATGAAAGCCGAAACGTTGACTTCTCCGTCGAGTCCCAACCACCTCTCAACGATGAGTTCACACTCAAGGCTAGTTCCATTTGAAAATAGGCTTAAAAGCCTTTATTTTAATGGGTCATGGGCCAAAAACACATTTCGGGTGAAGAAGTTATGCTTCACGGAATGTGGACTAAAATTTTAAAAAATAATGTTGTTGGCATGGATTTTGGGTCAACTTCAAACCCCTATATCTCTCAATTTATAAGGAATTAGAAAACAAACTTTATATGGGTACAAAGGTCTATGAGTCTACTTTCTAATGCTTCAAACGGTGCATCAATCTGAATTTTCTAGAGAAAGTTATGCCCATTTTACTAAATAATGTCGAGGCTGTCAGACACGAGCGTCAACAAGGGTGTCCTGTCGACCCGAGGCCAATTTTTCCCCAAAAATACCATCGTCAGGACGCAACATTTGCGTCCTGACGACCCGAGGGCTTGATTCATCGAAAGCACCATCGTTAGGACGTAAAATGTTGCATCCTGACGACCCGTGGCTACTCCAACACTTCAAAATTGATCGTCAAGAGGCTAAAACGCGCCGTCCTGACGATCCCTGCATATTTTGTTCGAGAAAATGGTTCTCCAAGCCTTAGATTTCCAACCCAAACCATTCCAAACTCTACCAAGCTTGACCAATGCTTCTAGGGTTCAAAGATTGACCCAAAAGGATGACAATAACTCAAAATAGGGGAGAAAGAACAATTAAATCAAAAGGGATCTAAGGAAAAGATTTCAAACCCTAACATTTTATATATTTGGAGGTTTCAATCTCCAACTCTCCAATTCTCCAATATGGAGTTAGGAGCTCTCAAATTCAAGTAATTGGGACTCAAGGAGTCCCCCCAAGACAAACCAAACTCCGCAATCCATATAGATGCATATATACCAATTCCTAACACAAGATAGATACATATACATATAACATTGTAGAGAGAGAATGAAACCTTACCTTCTTCAAGCTTAGTAAAGTCTTCAATGGCTTCTCTTGGCTTAGGTTGAGGCTCTCCAAGCTTCCCTTCTCCTTCTCCTTCCTCCTCTTCCTCTCTCTCTCTCTCTCTCTCTCTCTCTCTCTAACGGTGGGGGTGTGTGTGTGTTGTGTGTGAGTGTGTGTATAAGAGTGATACACATGGGAATAATCCCATGTGCCTCACCCCAAGGACTTAAGTTACAATTTACACTCTTATTGGTCATGTTTGATCCAAAAGATAAAATAATTAACTTTAAACATTGCATACACTAGAAATTCTCATTAACATAATTAAATAGAGGTTTGGGATATCACAGGTTAACCTTAGGTCATCTAAACCCTAGGTTAATTTAACCCTAGTTAGTTAACCTTAAATCATCCTAACCCTAGTTAATTAACCCTAAGTCAACCTAACCGAGGTTATTGGACTTCGAAGGCTCCAATTTTAAGGTCTTTTGAAGCATCCCTCAATTCAAAAACCTTTTTCAAAAGTATGTTTTCAAAAATATCATACTCTTTTGAGTTTTCAAAAACCCTAATTCTAAGGTCTTTTCAAATGTTTCCATGATCCTCTCAAAATCTTTTCAAGAGCTCTCTCAAACTTGTCTCAACCAGAAATGGCTAGACACTTAATATTTTCAAAGTTGCCTTTCAAATTTGTTTTCAAAAGCTCACAACCCTAAGGTAGCCTTAACCCTTTAATGGTTAAGGTTTTTATGGAAAAATGATACATCAAATGAAACATTCAAGGTTCATAGCAGGGTTCTAAACCCTAAGTATTTTCCAAAACCTTTTTCAAAAGTAATTTCCCAAAATCACACCCTTGAAACAATCTTAATCATTCAATGATTATGGTTTCCAAAGGAAGATGAGATATCAAGTAGGGTTCTATAACCCTAAATGCTTTCAAAACCCCAACGAAAGTGCCTAGCCCCTTTTCTAAACATATTTTTAAAATTCATATCCTCAAAGGAGTTTGGCTTCTCCATAGCTAACCTCTAAAAGGTAATGAGATATTCAACATACTTTTCTTAAGATGATTTCTACAAACTTTCAAAAGACAAGTTGAAAAGAGTTCTTACCTTACTCCAAACCAAACTCAAAACTCCAAACTCCAAGATTCTCAAAACAAAACTTCAAAAACCTTTCTAAAACTCTTTTGAGTTGTTTTAAAAATATTTCCAAACTCCCTTAAGTCGTTTCAAAAAAGATCCCAAAACTCTCTTGAGTTGATTCAAAAACATTTCAAAATTTCCTCAAGTTGATTCCATAAACACTCTAAAACTCTCCTGATCTACTTTCAAAAACACTTCAAAACAGTCCAACTTCTATTTCAAAAAACCTTTCAAAAATCTCTAAATCAAAGTCAAAACTCTCTTGAGTTCAAGTTTTCAAAAATTTTCAAGACTCCCATGAGTCCATTTTTCAATCGGGCCCTAGCCCGAACTATCGATGACCTGATTTTCATCAAATGAGATACGTAGACAACATTCATAAGTACGATCATAACTATTACTTCAAGTTAAAAACCCTTTTCAAAACTCTTCCTCAAATCAAACTATATTTCCAAAATCAAGTTTTAAAAACTTTCAATATTTCAAAAATCAAATTTTAAACTCTCTCAAAATTCTTTTCAAAAAAATGTGCATCATGCATCATTCATCCAAAAAGTGATAACCAAACCCCATTTTTTAAATTCTAGAGTGGATATTAAATAAGTAGTGATTCAAGTGAGTGAAGTAAGGGTGATTAGATATATAAATACCAAAAGGGCGAGGTACAGTGATGATCTTAGGATATCTTCCCTACACGTAACCAACCATCGAATCATAGATTTCTGTTTCAAATATCAAAATCGGAGTCATTTTTTCAAAAAGGTTTTAAAATATTTTCCAAAAGTTGCTAAAAACCTCTCTTCCAAAAGCCTTCTTAAGAAGGTCGTTTTCAAAACCTTTTTTTAAAAAAAAAAAAAAAAGTCTAAGTTTAGTCTTCGAATTACACTTAGTTTTAGGTGACCTAGCATATTTTTAACTATGTTAGGTGGCGATTCCAAAATTTTCGAAAATGCCCTTAATCAAATTAAATTTACAAGTTCAAATCTTAGTCGCACTTATCTTTTTATGAGGGTAAATTCTAATAGAGAGAGTACCGTGCTTTCCCCAAACTAAGAAGACTTAGGTTGAAAACCATGGCGCGACACTTGGCTATATTTGACTTCATTTGAATGAATTGATTATCACATTCCTATCAAGAAGTCTTTTATGTATTCTTGGTGTGAAATTTTTTAACTCGTGTCCAAGTAATGTTGTTCATAGCTAAATGGAAATATACTTGTGCACACCAATTGATATGAGGTTGGTTAAGTCCAAAAATTATTTTCTGCATAGGTACTTTGATTAGTTGAATTCCATGAGCATTGTGCATAAAAATGACCTATTATTGAATATATTCTCATTGATGATAGGCTTTAAATGCCTTGTTTCCCTCTTGTGCTTTCACAAGAAAAACATTACATCAAAAGTGAGCTATGCAAAAGAGAAAAAAAAACCTACAAATCAAAAGAAAAATTAATACAGTCTAGACCAAGGAAAATGTTACCTATGAGTATTGAGTGAAAGCTACTATGGGCGTACATCAAAATGTGCACCTTGGTTGGAAAAGTCATCGAGAAAGCTACCATGCTCAGTAGAGTGAAAGTCGCCTTCAGTCTCAAGAGACAGATTCAAAAGAAAATGAGAGGTGATGTGCTTTTGCAGGGGAGACTATGCATTATTATCTATTTGAAGTGATTAGACAAAAATTGATTTGAATTTTTATGCTAAAAGATATATTACCTTGAGAATTCTTGATTCAAGTGTTAAAATACTTGTTTTTGAAGCACTCGACTCATACCCGTTTTCTTTTCGAACACACCCACACATGGATATTTGACTATGAACCTTATTATCTTGTAAGACTCTTGTTCTTAATTTACACTTAGAAATGTGTGAGACTTTAAAAAATCTAGTGTTTGATGATTAGGCTCATGAAGAATGAAAATCCTATATAGACTTTTTAAAAGCATAATGCATTTAACCTTTGTGAATGATTTTCAAATTTTTAAAAAATGAACTATTTGATGTAGCAACTGGCTTGGTTAACTATTTTTGGAAATTTACCATGTGATATTTTGTGACACCAACAAACTTATGCTAGGTGTATTGTGCTAAGTTGTAATGTGTTTCTTTGTTTCATCAACTGGCTTTTATGTTACTATCTTTGTCTTTGATTGATCACATTTTGTGCCAAAAAGGGGGAGATAAAACAGATTTATTATGATATGTTGGATGTCCCTTAGCACTTTTCAAAATTCCAAAAGGGGAGATAGTTTTTGGTTGCTCTATTTGAAAATGTTTTGAAAGGGGGACAAGTTGTTGAATTACTTGTTGCTATGTTGAGGGGGAGTATCTTTTAGTGTTGTGCTAATGGTGATGTTATTTTGAGGGAGGCAATACATTGATGGAGATGGTGATGATGTTTTAAGAGGGAGATCATCGTTAGGATAATTTATCTTGTTGCTTGGAGTATGTTTATTTAAAAATTTCTTTATATGATCATTTGCTCTAGGCTAAGTTTGTCTTGCAGGTCTCAAGCTTAATGTGGCTATGTCATACATTATATTGGTTTTGGGGATTTTGCCACAAAATGGCCAAAAAAGGGAGATTGTTAGAAAAAGATTTGGTTTGGCCACTTTTGTTGACAAAGTGTAATTGAAAAATATTATAAGCCATTTTTGTTGACAAATTTATAAGAGCAATGTATTGTGACTTGTAAAATCTGAGGAGTGTTTTAAAAGCTAGGAATTCTATTGGGTAGTTTATAGGTGATTGGACATTACAAACTTCAAGGCAAAAGGCTGCAAAAACATAGCAAACTTACTGTATAAAAGGAAGGCCCAGCCTCTGGGGCGCCTTAGCGTGATGTAGAGTTCTAGAGAATTAGAGAGCTAATGTTTCCCTGTTCTCAAGGTTGCCTCTACAGACTCTAAGGTTGCAGAGATTTAGAGACAGAATTATACCTCACTTTCAAACTCGCTTTAGCGGAGTATGCAGTTACAGAGTTCGAAAATCAAGATTCGGAGAACAATTTGTACCCCGCTCTCAAGCCCGCCTTAGCCGACTATCTAGTTGTAGAGATTTAGAGAGCAGACTCTACCCCACTCTCAGCCTTAGCCAAGTTCAGAAAATCAAAGGCCCACTCTCAAGGCCACCTTAGCAGGCTCAATCAGGTTCTTGGAGACTATGCCTCTCAAACTTTGAAATGCATGCCAAGACAACTCATATTAGTTAAAGGCCAACCTGGAGCCCTTCAATGGTCATCTTAGATGTTGTTCTACACTCCATTCAACCTTATGACTATATATTGGAGCTTAGATCTTTTCAATATGCATCTAGGAAGCACCAAGCCAATCATCTGGGCAATTATCTAGCTGAGTATCTAGTGAAGCATCAAGCCAATTATTAAGCCAGCCTAAATCTCTCCAACAACACCAAGCCTTTCAAGAAGACATACATAGGAGTGTTTGTTAGAAATTGAGTATTCATTCATCAGATTGTGAGCTTCCAAAGATACAAGGAATACTTTCATTTGTTCCTATCATAATTATCGACATGGAGAATATGTCTTGAAGGAGTTCAAGACGGTGGTGGATTTGAGTTTAGTTCTTGGTAAATTTCAAAGGTGTTATGGAACTCTACACACAATCAAGTATTGGAGAATTATATTACGGGATAGATACGTGGTAGTGGATTTAGTTGTTACAAGAAGAGCACTCCTGCAAACGCGTGGATTCGGTAGCCGAGGATTGGATTATATAGGATTGAGTTAGAAGTTGACTCTTTTATATTCATTCTTGATAATACATGGTTTGCTAGATTAGGCCTTGTGGTTTTCTCCCCTAAAGATTTCCACACTAAAAATCCTTGTGTCACTTGTGCAATTGCTTACTACTTTATATTATTGCTTATGATTGCACGTGTTTAAAAATGAATTAAGACCCATTCACCCCCTCTAGTTCCATTTGCAAGCTATATCAAATCTATATTGCCAAGGCACTGGTGTGTTTTCTCACATTTAGATGATATAAAAGGGATGCAAGTTCTGCACTGTAGCTGATAATGGTAGAACTTTGCATTTGCTTACGGCACATCTTTTGAGGTTGTCATTGAATTTGGGATTTGAAGAAGAAGGAAAAAAAAAAAAAAAAAAAAAGGAAAAGACAAGAAATCTCTCTTACCCAATAACCTATTTGTATAGCCTAAGGGAGGAGAGAAAGAAAGAGAAATGGAGAAACCAAAACCCCTGAAAAGGTCTTTTTGAAACTCTCCAGAAATTGAGAGATTTTAGGGAAAAAAAAGAAAGGAGAAATTAGTAAGTACTTGTTTTGTCCCCAATTTTTTAGACAAGTTTTTACTCCCCTTACAAAACAAAACTTAATTTATTTTTCCCAAAGAGGTGGAAATAAAAGGATAGAACAGTCTTTCATTTTCTTTTCTCTCGCCTTTAGTTATTCAAACAAGAGGGAATGATAAGAATGTCCTTTCTCTTTTTTCCTTTTTCTGCTTACTTCTGATCATAGCTTTCTTTGTTCTTTCTTCTCCTAGTTCCACATACGTTCCACATACTTCTGTGAGTATGGTGATGGACCTCTATTCATGGAGAGCTGGAACCAAGGTTTGCACGTATGTACGCGTAGTAACTAGATAAAAGTGGTGATGAGTTGATGAAATGGTATATGTTTAAGGTGTTGCACAAAATACTTGCTGGTTTAGTTGTATTTGGAATAAAATTAAGCTGCAAAATTAATATTTGGTTGTGAATTTCAACTTGGATTTGAGTACTTAGAAACTCATTAAAGATTGCCGCGTTTTAATTTGTTTTCATTTTCTAGGCCCATTTCTACTCTCCTTCCTTCTGCCCGTGACTCCCAACTTGGACCGCCGCTAAACTTAATCCCAAATCTATGGTACCACCATGTTGCTTTTGATTATATATGTTGGCTATGTAAATTAAGTAAGTATATTACTTGTCAAATAGTGCAAGGAAATGCGATTAACATCTATTCATTGTCCCATTCCTTTGTGTCTAACTATAAGATAAAAAATGCAATGAGTCCAAACTAAAGTGAAGAATTTTACCTGTGCATCTTATATATATATCCACTATCCCATACATGCATACTGCAATGGTGTTTGGAGTAATTAGTTTATTTTTGTTTTCTAATGAAATTACTGATGTTGGTTACACTTTTTGAGGGAAAGATCATTTAATGTGCGTAGTTTACCATTGTAGAAATGTCCAATAAAAATATTTTTTTCCCAATAAGTTTAAAATGGGACTCTATCACACAGTTGTTGCTTCTTAGGTTGTCCCAACTAAATACGCCCTTGGAGGAACACGCAAAACCTTAAATGCCAAAAATCCTTTAAAATAGAAGGTAAAAATCCAAAAAACTTAACTCAAATTTTTAAATTATTTCTTGCCAAAAAAATAAAAATAAATCCGCAATAACATATTAGGAATAGAATCAGGGCCGGTTGAAGCCTAAAGCAAGCAAAGAGATCAATTTAGGCCCCCAATTTTCGAAGAACTCAAAATTTTCAAAATCTCACATTTTATATAGTAAAAGCCCTATATAAATTTTACATTTTTTTTTTAATAAAAGGTCCGATTTAGATGAGATTAAAAAAAAAAATTGCTAGAAAAGAAGGCCCACAATTAACTACACTAGTGAACTTCAAGGAAAAAAAAATAGTAATTTAACAAAAAACAAATTAACTATTAAAAAAATTTTTGAAGACCCCAAAAATTTAAAGGTTCTGTATAGCTTCTACATACTCTTTTTTTTTTTTGAAAAATGACCCTAGTCCAAATGAGAAAATATGTTTGTTAGAAAAAAAAAAAAAAAAAGTTCTGAAATCAACGACATTAGTTAACTTTGAAAAACAAAATACAGAGTTTAATAAAAAAATATTTTGAAGGCTTCAAATTTTTTGAAACTTTACATGTTAACAAGGCCCTTTATAGGTCCTACATCCTTTTTTTTTTTTTTAAATAAAGGCCCTAATTCAAATGAGAAAAAAAATGGTTAAAATAATAAGGTCTAAAATCTACATACTTGTTATCTTTAAACGAAAAAACACTAGTTTACAAAAAGTTGATAAAAAATTTGCGACAGTATTAAACAATTGTAAAAATAAGGGGACTCATTTAAATTATTGCTTTGGGCCTCAAATTGTCTTTACCCAACTTTGGGAATAGTTTAAACTCTATACCTTAAATTTTAATCTACATGAAGAATAATTAAACTCTACACCCCCAAAACCATAGATCCTAAATCTTGAAACCTCTAATCATGATGCCTTAGTCATAAGACTCGTAACCCTAACTTTGTTAAATCTATTGTTAATAGTGTTATAATTCCAAAAAGTTGTAATCACTAAACTTTAACCCCTTACATCAAAACCTTGAAATTGAAGTTTCAAACAGCCTAAGGAAGAAAGATTATTTATTTATTTAGTTATTGGTAACTACCATATTGTTGTATTATTTTGGCATTGGAAAATTGTTCATTCATTTGAACTTTAATGCAACGAAAAGGTTCTCAATCTGGTAGAACAAAAAAACGTTATTAAATTTCTATTATTTTTTAAGTAATCGATCTTCATAAAGATATGGGTGTATTAATTGATATAAGCGATTACTAATAAATAAAATGGCCTAGTATCTATAGTTCGAATGCCAAAGTACCGTGCAATTGCAAAGCTCATATCAAGAAAATCTAATTAGGATACCTACCTCTCTATACTATAATAAATTTTATATATATATATATATAAGTTGTGTTTGTTCCTATAATTTATCTCACTCTTACGTGGCGCTCTAAATACTCTTATATTTTTAAAATGTCACGTTATAGAGGCAATTTATTAGATAACTATTGAATTTGTTGACAATTGGTTAGACAACTATTAATTGGCCACACTATTAATTTTATAAGATATATATAAGATAAGATTGGGATAACTATTAAAAAATAATCTACTAAAAGGAAAAAGAAAGGCATGACTCTAGAAAAATAAATTACTTGTAGGATTTGTGGTTTACAGGACAGTTATGATGTCATAAATCATAAAAAAAAAAGAGTAAAGCATAATAGTTAGCAAATCAATGATATCACAAGTTTTTGAGTTTTATTAAAATATGTGTATCTTTGTCTAATCGAAATAAAATACCAAACATTCTAGGATTAAATTTATAAATAATAACTTAATCAATTGACTATGATTAAATATAGTATTATCAATTTTTTCTTCTATGCAGAGTATTGAAAAAAGACTCTATTATATTAACTCACCTGAGTTTTTACGAGTTCTTTTATTTTTCACAACATTATCTTTTCATAAAACAAATTAATATTCTATACTTAATTATTTTGAATTTTAAATCAATTACTTACATCATATATATACAATCACTTTTTAAATATTTCTTATTCATCCTTCTATGGTAAAAGATAATAGTACGCAAATAGTGAATTTTGAATAATACTTAATCCCCGTGCATTGCACGGGTTGACAACTAGTATATTATTATAGCAATAGATTAAGAAGTCCTCGAGGAGTCGAGATCTTCTACCTCCTTAGTGTGCCTCCTTCTCTGCACCCTCAATTTTATTGGTCTATATTATCAATGTGATAAATATGAGGATTTATTACTAAGAAAACTTTTTTTTTCACATATTTTTATATTTATCACATTGATGATGTGGACCAATGATATTGAGGGGCAGATAAAGATGCATATCAAGGAGATAGATGATTTGGGTTCGTCTTTTAGTCTTAAACTCCCAATCTAATTTTTACAGAATTTTTATTTTTTATAATATTAAAATACCCCATGTTGTAATTTGATTGGTTAGCCTAAAAACTTTCACTAATAGAATTACATATAGTATATAGATGTACCTTTAATTTTTATTATATATTTCCTAAAGTCACTCCCTTAAAATTTAAAAAATTAAATTTTTAGTAATATTAAAATAATATTGTTACAATTTAATTGGTTAAAAAATAATTTTACCATACTTTCCTTAAACCTTACATTTCTTTCAAACTATTAGATATTTGGTAATATTTGACACATTATTATGTTATTCAAACTAACATAATGTTCATTTATAGTTATCTATCTATAGTAATGTTCTTTAATGTTGAAAGACTCAATATAATTTTCTTAGTTTTTTAAATTTTGAAATTACTAATATTAAATTTGTTATAATAGTGTAAGTTTAACCATAAGATATAAAAAAACTTTTACTTTTTTTCATGATTAATAAAACTTTACTAAAATCTATCTTATTATAGAAAGTTTACATAAAATTCAAAATAGTAGTATTCTTATTTTTAAATTGTCTTAGGTTCTTCCCTTATAATTTTAAAAAGTCCTTTATTAAATTTAAAACTGTGAAATATTCTATTCAAATCTCTTTAATTTTGTTTAAAAAGACAAATCTATCAATACTATATATTATAACAATTGGTTATCGAGTTAACTTTTAAAATCTATCAATGCTGTTGGGAAACTCCATTTCAATGCTGATGAAAATTGGAGCACTCATCCAACCGGCAAGTCTGAAGAAGTAGACTTGGAATCGGTGGCAGTGCACGAAATAGGGCACCTCCTGGGGCTTGGCCACAGTTATAACATTTGAGGGTGCCATTATATTTTGTATCCCTATTTTAGTTATGTACAAATCAAGAGGGATCTACATCCTGAAGTTAAAATTAAGTGACTCACTTTAGTTAGTGTTGTAGGGATGTTTCCTGGCTAATATTGAAACCCTTTTTTTTTTTTTGTGCTGGAGTCTTTATTAAGGAACTGTCGAAAGAAGTGACAAAATTGGTTCACTAAGGATCATATACTAGAATGGATGAATTGATGCATTAGCTTGTTCTGAAAACCCTAACCTTGTGTATGGAAAACCGATCCACCAACTAGCTAGAATGACAAACATTCTTTTTGATGACATGCCCGGCTTTGCTTTTGTTCGGCCTAGTGCCTCGTTTTATCTCACTAGCACACAAAGACGAGTAAAAAAAAAATGCAGTAAGAGCATTTAAGATTTTTCTAATTCTTTAATGTGTAAGACTTTCCTAATTCCAGCGGCCAAAAACATAAGGGGGAAAAAAAAAACATGGTTTTTGGTTTAAGTTCCAAAGTAACTCTATGACTCTGTCTATGAAAATCCTTGCTCTATTCAGTCAGACCTTAATCTGAACTCAAAATTTGGTTCCATAGCCATGGAAAACTCAAATATATTTTTTTTATTCTGAACTCCAATAGTTTTAATTTTTCGAGTGGTTGGGAGAATTTGAGGCAAAATGCTCACAACATAATCTGAAATTTTCAGCATAAAACATGAACTTCAAGCATGCATTTTCATCAAGAAACAGAGAGAAGAATTTCCAGCATCAAAAGAAACTTATGAATCTCTTCATTAGAAATCAGCCACCAGAACGCCCTAACTTCCCCTCCAAAACATACAGCAAACAGCCACACACGCCACTTTTCTTCAATCAACCACTGTTCTGGCACTTTCTCTACCGTACATGTCACTTACCCTATTTAGTCTATATAATATAGAAGCAGAAACATGTAAATATTAAAGAGAAGTCACCAAAATATACATCATAAAAATATACTAAATTGTGTTTACACATTCAATAATTAACAGCAGGTTTAATGCTTGTATTTTTTAATTACGGTGCTAAAAATTTTTGTCTATGCTCAGATTGTAAAAATTTAAACACTCAAGTGCAATTGCATCGAAATAGCAGTTAAAATAATCCGATAAAAACAGGGTTGACCCAAAGGGAACAAAAATTTAAATTATGTGAAATGTTACAGTTGTGGATGGTAGGTGCTAGAATTCACTCCAGGTAATAGGTTAGATACCAACTAAGCCATACTAGACCCAGAAGCGTCACAAACGGCTTAAGTTGGAACCTAAACCAACCAGTTCGAATTTCACCTCTTGTTGACGAGAATTGGAGAAAGGTTACAAAAATAGTATTCAAAAGAAAAATATTTGTTTTTTAGATATTTGATGGTTGTTAAATTAGACTGCAAAAAGAAACAGATTAAAAATAATCTTTGATCCAATCACGTGACTTTCTTGAGGTTGATCAATACATGTTTACCATCTGTCAATCGTTTGGTTCCCTTAAGCCTTATAAACTAACATATGAGAATATTCAATAATAAGCAAATACTAGAATATTGCGTTAAAATCATGAATCCTCACCATTGACTCATAAACACTAAATAATGCTTTGTCAAAACATAAGAATAAAAATTATAATTAAAGACACATGTTTTCAAAAGTTCTAGCTAGATATTTATTAAATTATTATCGAATACCCTCACCATTGATTTGCATATACCGGCTGTTTTGTCAAGGAACATAATTAAAAGTTTAAGTTTTTAAAAGGATTTAAATTTTAATTACCAAGAATATAAAAATAATTCATTCCAGATTAAGATTAAGAGTTTTAGATTCCTACTAGAGATTTGAACATAAAAAGATACCAGACAAAGGACCCGCATAAAATATACAAACTTCTGAAAAGTGAATAATAAACCAGCATCTATTTTACGTTTACACTACTACTATATTGATTACGATATCCTAAACTTAAACTTGTTTACAAAACACAAAATCATTACGTGTATAAAATATACATGCCTATACCCATGTTTGTAATATACCAAACTTGTGTAAAAATACTAAGTTTTCGAATAAATCTGGAATAGAAAGATAAATCTTAATTGATCTTTACAATTGGTTCTAAGAATAAAACTAGCTACTCAAGATAATAAAAAGACATAATTTGAAAGAAAATGACTTCATAAATAAAAAATTTTATTATAACAGAATAACGGTAAGAAAAGACTGAAAGTTGACTGAAAAAACACTAACAAACTAACTAGAAATCTACAGCTGAAAATGAAACAACTTAATGTAGAGCTCCCTGACTTTGAAATTTCTCTTCTCTGGACTCTCTCACCAGCTCTTTTCTGAAGCTCCCTTCTTACTTCTCATGGCTCTCATATTTATAGGAGATAAAAAGAAATTTTTTTATTATTTTATTTTTTTAATTATTTTTTGAATTACACCACTAACTTATATATATTTATAATATTATACCACTAATTTATAAATATATAAAATATTATACCCACTAATTTATATATATATATATATTATATCCATTAATATATATATATATATATATAATATTATACCCACTAATATATATATATATATAATATATCTACAAATTTATATATGTATATAATATATATATATATATATAATATAACATAATACATCAAATTAAGACTTGAATAAATGTTTGTGTGCCTATCGATTTCATTTTGCTCAGTTTTAGTTTCAAATATGCACAAGACACAAAAAAAAAACATAAAAAAAAAATCAAAATTATATTAAAAAAATAATATATAATATATAAATAAGTACAAACAATAGCTTACAATTAGATACTCTAATTTTATGTTTTAAAGTACAATCACACCCCCCCCCCCCCCCAAAAAAAAAAAAACTAAGATTTTGTTAGTCCTTAGTAAAATAATAAACTCACTTTAAAATACAAACTTCACTTTAATAGGGATCACAAGTGTATTTAACATATGCACCAAGCTTTTAAACTCTTAGGTTACTCTTAGTGAACGAGTAATGTCTCAGAAGAGTTTCCAGTGATAATATTCACAAATATCAAAATATGACCTACAAATGATGATAATGTGAAAAAATGTTACATGTAACAAGATATAAGCATATTCTATATGTCCTACTCATTAATACATAAGTAAGAGTCTTAAAATAATATATGAGAGGTTTTTGTGTGTATGTAATCATTATATGATAAAAAAATAAAAAAAAGTATTGCAACATAAAACCAAAGATACATCCTTTAAGTTTTGATTCACTCTCACTGGATATTCTCTCAAAAATAAAGAATATAAGCATCTCATACTGATTGTCCTTATAAAAGAGTAAATGTAATGTAAAATCAAAAAAGACAACTATAAAAAAATGACATAAATATATAAAATGAGAGATGACTTGGCCTAGCTCCATAAAAGAATACTCAATGTTAAAGTCACACAAACAACTAATAAGTAAATTCTCTACGAAGTAAATGAACAATTACATATCAAATCCTCGAAAATTTTGTTCAGGTTGTAACTTGAACTTGAGGATTAAGGTTGGGAGTAAGAAAGGATAAAAGGTTCAAAACATGTGTGATCAAGGTATAAATTGATCAATGAATACATTCCTTCAATTTTTCTATTTTATTTTATTTGATTTGATATTTTTTCAATAGCCAACCTCTTCTTTTTCTTTTTCCTTTCTTTTCTTCTTCTTTTTTTGCTTTTACTTCCTTTTTTCCTTTGTTATTTTTTATTTTTCCTTTGTTGCTAATTTGTTTTTTATATTACAAATAGATCACCTCTTTTCTCAATTCAACTTGCATAAGTGAAGATACCTGTATTTTTATATTTAGAGACGAAACTTTACAATGATATATATAGCAAGAGATAAAAAAATTGGCTTAAAGATGATTCCAAGGGAATTAGGTCAACAAAAAAATTTGTGACTCAAAATATCAAAGATAGCCTCAATTCATTTTTTAAAAGTGCACAACAGCTCAAGATTATAAGAATTCAACATATTCAATTATCGTAACAATTCAAACAATTGAGTCAAATACAAGTATAATGGAGCTATTGAAAGAGTGATGTGAAATATATTCATCAAGAGTAAATGTAAACACTTCGAAAGGCGTGATTGGCTTTAAAGCTCGCTTGGAGAAAAATCTCCACTTTTGTAAAAATAAATTGTATAATATGTAAAAAAATACTAAATTTATCACGATATGATAATAAGTTATGTAAAATAGTCTCTTTCTATGTGTTAAAATAAAATCTTACAATTGTATTAAAAAGAAAGAAAAAAAACAAAAATTATGCTAAGGTGAATGAAAACATGTTTCAACAAATCCCTAAAATCTACATTTGCATTTCACATAAAACTATACAAAATTATAAAAAATACGCAAATCTCTTTTATAGATCTCGAGTGCATTCAAATTGCACGCTCCTCGGCTTTGCGCTTGTTTTTATTTGTTTTTTTTTTTAAAAAAAAAATACAAAATATCTGCAAAATAAATATTAGTCATATTTACAAATAAAGATAAAAACGCAAACAAGATACTCAAAACTAATACACCATAGGAAGCATAATTATTACAAAGTCGAGTCAAACTTTTGACATCAAAATCAAGATAGTCTACTGTTTTGGTGATTGTAAGGCGTCTCAATGCCTCAGCATTTACTCGCCCTTTAATAATATATAGGTAAACCATCTGATTTCTTGACATTAGTCAGTTACTCCCTTTACAATTTTTATCCACACACGTGTATCTAACATAATGGTAACACATATTTAGTCCATTTGCTCTTCTCTTACAAGCTAGAGTACTGCAACCAGTAAGAGGTTGAGGTTATTCCTCTTTGTGCTCAATTCTCATCATCATCTTTGCACAGCGAATTATCTGGCTCCTGATACCAAATGAAAATATCAGGAAGATTCAACATGCAAATGTAACCACTCTATCATTTATATGAGAAGACAAAACACTATCTATTTCTTTAACGTCTGCTAGTCACAAAGAAAAAATAATATAAAATAATAACACAAATATTAAAAAAAGAAAATGGTCCCCCCTCCCCCTCCCCCCCACTTTTCCCACTAAACTAGAGAATCACCATAGCCCGAGGCATAGAAAGAAACAAAGGTTGGGAAGGAATAAATACGAGGGGGGAACAAAGTATTCCCCCCAACTACAAAGAAACTAACTACCAAATTATATAAACTATTCGAACTATACAAATGATGAGGTGTTACTTCTATTCAATAAATGGTGGATCCATAAAATCTACACTTTCAACTAGGCTGACAAAGTTCTCAAGGTAGGGCTTTAGACGATGTCCATTAACTTTGAAGATATTGCCATTACTAGGATCCTTAATTTTTATTGCCCCGTGTGGTGACACATCCCTTACCAGATAGGGTCTAGTCCATTTACTCTTTAACTAATTTGGAAACAAGTGTAATCGGATATTATAGAGCAACACTTTCTGACCGATGAAAAAGGATTTACGCATAATGCGCTGGTCATGGAATGTTTCATCTTGGCCTTGGAGATTTTTGCATTCCTATAAGCGTTATTTTGAAGTTCCTCAAGTTTATTGAGTTGTAGCTTTCTTACCAGGCCAGCCGCATCCAGACTTTCATTGAATTGGCAAATGACCCAATTGGCTTTGTGCTCAATTTCTACCGAAAGATGAGACGACTTTCCATACACAAGCCTATGAGGAGAAGTACCTAACACAGTTTTATATGCAGTTCGGTAATCTTAGAATGTGTCAACTAACCTTAAGGACTAATCCTTTTGGTTAGGATTGACAGTTTTCTCAAGAATGCACTTAATCTCCTGATTAGCTAACTCAACTTAACCACTAGTTTGGAGATGATAAGGTGTACTAACCTTATGAACAACCCCATACTTTTTCATTAACAGTCTAACAGGTCTATCACAAAAATGGAAACCCTAATGATAGCATGTGGCATACTAAAGCAGGGATGCAATCAATTATCCTTAGGGCCACAAAGATTTTTTTATTTTTTTATTTTTTTTATTTTACATGTTTTAATTAAAAGCAGTTCTTCGGCAATGGCGCCAAAAATTGACTTGATCTACTTAATACACCCAAGAGCAGGTGCGGTGAAGTAGTATTCAATAATAACTCGATAAGGTCGAGGTCAAACCACAGGGAACAATTATCCAAACATACAAAGTTGGCGCTAGAATTCATCCTCGGTAAAAACTTAGATACCGACTAAGTCATGCTAAACACTGTAGCATTGCAATGGTTTCAGTTGGAACCTAAGCTAACTTGTTTGAATTATACCATAAACAATACCGATGAGATCTGGACAATTGGTGTATTAAAAAAAGCAAATAGTAACCAAAATAAAATAGCTTGGTTTGGGAGGTTTAATGATTGTTGAACTAGACTTTAAATTAAACTTAATAAAATAGTCTCGGATCCAATTGATTCGATTACCCGATTCACTCGAAATTTCAACAGAAATTTTGTAACTCAAACTCAAATCATTAGCTTCATCTTGAGCCTTTGATTCAGAAGATTTAACGATTAAAACGAAAATTCAATAATAATTAAATCTAGAATAATAAAATTAAAATCATATATTCGTACTATCGATTTATGCAATAACTATATCAAACTAAGATTTGTGCATAGAAATTACCAAACTTAGTCAAGAATCTATATTTTCTCAAATATCTAAAATTTAATTACCAAGAATTGAAATATTTTAAAAATAAATAATGAAAATTCAATTACCTCCGTTGATATTCCAAAATCTTTGGATGATCTTTACAATTGACTCTAAGGGAAAAAAAAAAAAAAAAAAGTAGCTACTCATGGCAATGAAAAAATTTGACTTGAAAAAAATAATAACTTCATAAATAAATGATAGCTCCTACATATATCTCTCTTTCTTGTCTCCTCTCTAGCTCTCTCCCTCTTAACTCTTGGTGTTACTATTTATAGACTTACAAAATAAAACCATCAATTTCCTATAATGATGCATTATTTCTTTTTTAATTATTAATTTCTTCTTTTTATGTCAATTGCAATGTGAGTTGACTTCTGTTCATGTGAGTTTGCTTCCTCTTTTATTCAAAAGCAAAAACATGCCTTGCTTGTTTTGGTGGAATTGTTGAGAAATAGATATTTGCCCATGTGGGTGAGCTTCAATCAATGAAGGCTTTTTTCTTTCCATGTAAGTTTGCTCCCTCTTTTGTCTAAAAGCCTACAAAATTCTCAACAAAATTTATTAGGATTAAAAGTAAACTAATTAAAACTATTTATAATTATTTTAATGCTAACAAACACAAAGTTAGGAACTTATAATTACACTTTTACATTGTAATCACAGAACGTTCAAAATTATAGCTGTTGCAGTCAGGGAGTCGACTCTTCTATTGAAGGTGTCGACTCTTTTAGTTCTGTAGTCATCTTCCTCAACCCTTTGTCCAAATGTGTTGACTCTTTTACTAAAATGAGTCGACTCTTCTTGTATTTTGGTAGATTTCACCAAGACACTGTCCGAATGAGTTAAGCTCCTGAATAATATGGAGTCGACTCTTTTTTGACCTTTGTCAAGACTTTGTATTCTGGACCAATGTGTAGACTCCTAAACTTGAGAGGTCGATTCTTTTTACCAGAGTTCTTTAGTCCAATGCAACTGTCCGAATGTGTTGACTCCTGAGAACCATGAGTCGACTCTTTGTAGCTCAAGTTCTTAATTTTTGCAAGACTTCTTCGATGTCTTCAAGTATATCAAATATCATCCAACTAAAGCTTTTAAGGCTTGAAAAGACTTCTCCAATACATGTTAATCTTCAAGAATAATTTCAATCACCATGGCTTTCAAGTCTTCATTAAAACCTTCAAAAAAGCTCCTAAGACTTATGATCTTCTCTTCATTTGATTTTTAACTTCTTTGAATGTCAGCATCTCTGAGTTAGGCATCACTATTGACTGTCAATCTTCTTCTTATTATTGCTGATCTCCTTTTTTAATCTTGTTATACCATATTATAGAAGGTCAATTCTTCCAAAAGAGCTGTCGACCTTCTTTTCTTTGCTATCAATATTCTTTTCAATGATGCCAATCTCTTTTTCAAGTCCAGTTCTTCACACACTTTTTAACTTTTTCTTGACAAGCTTCTCAACACACAAGTTCTTCAATATATTTAAAATGTTAAGCTTTAAGTGATAATTTGATAGATAATAAGGATAATGAATATCCTGCATACTAAATAGAATCATTGTATAACTAACACATATTTTATAATTATCAAAATCAAAGTAAGGAATTTACAATCTCCAGAGTCACTACTATCCAAAACAATTCCTTTTTGTCTCTCTTTCGCTCTCTCCACCCTGTCTTTTCTCCTCTCTTCCCCCCCTTTTTTTTCCCGTGTTCATCTTCATCAAAAACCCATCCTTTGTCTTTTTTTCTTTTTTCTTTCGAGTCCTCTCTCTCTCTCTCTCTCTCTCTCCCCGCCCTTTTACTTCTCCATTTTGGAAAAATTAAAACATAAAGAGGTTGTAAACACCAAGGCAAAGGCCACTACGTATTCTGAGAGCTACCTAGCTGTATTAGGTAACTGTTGAGATAAGAAGAGGTCTTTAAAACAGGTTGGAATTCTCAAGTCTTTTAGGTGTAATTGTTTATTTTTAATGGGATTTGATTGATATAAGATCAGCCAATAGCAAGAGCTCTTCATTTATGTCTTATTTTATTTGAAAGAATTATTTATTGTATTTAGTTATTTCAAAAAAAAAAAAAAAAACATCGGCAGAAATATTCGTAAAGGTTAAGCCTTTTGGGTTTTTTTTTGTAATTATACTATTTATATATATATATATATATATTTACGTCATCTGGGTGATCCGGAGCCGAAGAACTACTTTCCCCCACGGCTCTTTTTCTTTTCTGGCCTTGACTTTGGCCAGTAACCATCATTAAGATATAGATACCAATAAGAATAGAAAATGAGAGACCAAAAGTAATGAGAAGAAAATGACTTGTAACTGTGAAGCTATAAGGTATCTTATCTTGGAGATTACGAAATAACGAAAAAGTAAAAGGGGAGTAGGCCATCATGGAAAGTGGGTAAATAATCCTGGCTCCCGCCTTAGGCGGAGGCGGTTATTCTCTTTCTATGCAAACCGCCCCGATCTCGCTAGGAAACGCGGATCGCTTTTGTTTGCGCTAGATTATACTTACGGTCTGTCTCTTTGACTGTCAGTCTGGCAATCATTCTGTAAGTTATTAAGTGAAGAAGGGAATTGGAAGATAGAAGAGTTGACCCCATCCACCCCTATATATTCTATTAGTATAGAAAGGCCTTTTCCCTATCTTACTAATAATATAATAAGAAAGGGGCTGCTAGCGCTTTACTAATATAATAGAAAGGTTAGGGGACTCTATCCAGATCTAAAGAATCCGCCAAAGAGCCTTCTTCTAACTAGGAGAGTAAGCAAGCTACCGGAAGCGAAGCTTCTGGCTCCCCCTTTAAATTTCCAATTCCTTCTTTTCGTTCTACTTAGGTGGAGTCATCGACTTCTTCTGCACCTCGGCTCTTCCAATCGCCGCCGACCTCGGAATACCCACATACTACTTCTTCACCTCCGGTGCCGCCGCCCTCGCCGCCTACCTTTACTTTCCGACAATTGACAAACAAACCACCGGGAGCTTCAAAGACCTTGTCTCCACTGAACTCCACGTTCCAGGATTGCCCCCATTCAGAGCTACGCACATGCCGGAGCCAGTACTCGACCGAGACGACCCTGCTTATCAGGATGTTCTATACTTCTCTCTTCATCTACCCAAATCAAAGGGAATTATAGTGAATACATTCGAAGAACTTGAGCCAATCGCCATTAAAGCTATCGCAGATGGCTTATGCGTCCCTGACGCCCCTACTCCGCCAATTTACCACATCGGACCTTTGATTGCCGAAGCTGATAATAGAGCTAGTACTGCAGATGAAACTGATGTTAGTAGTACAACCCAGCACGAGTGTTTGTCATGGCTCGATTTGCAGCCAAGCCGGAGTGTTGTGTTCTTGTGTTTCGGCAGCCGTGGATCGTTCTCGGTGGAGCAGGTGAAGGAGATAGCTGATGGGTTGGAGAGAAGCGGCCAAAGATTTTTATGGGTGGTGCGAAACCCACCACTTGATGACAAAAGCAAACAGATCCAAGCATCGACGGACTTCGATATCAATAGAATCATGCCAGAAGGGTTCCTGGAGAGAACCAAAGATAGAGGCATGGTGGTGGAGTCATGGGCGCCGCAGGTGGCGGTGCTGGGTCACGAATCGGTGGGTGGGTTCGTGACGCACTGCGGGTGGAACTCGGTATTGGAAGCGGTGGTCGCCGGAGTGCCGATGGTGGCTTGGCCGCTGTACGCCGAGCAGCACCTGAATAAGGCTGCTTTGGTGGAAGATATGAAGATGGCGAATCCGGTGGAGCAGAAGTGGGAGGAGGATGGGTTTGTGAGTGGGGCTGAGTTGGAGAGAGGGGTTAGAGAGTTGATGGACTCGGAGAGTGGGAGAGAACTCAGAGAGCGGAGCTTGAAGATGAGAGAGAGGGCTTCGGCTGCTTGGGAAGAATTGGGTTCGTCCACTACGGCCCTTGCTTACTTGGCCCAGCTCTGGTCTGAAACCAAGGTTCAGGTCCCAGATTAATGTTTGTTTTCCTTGTAAACAACTCTCTATTTCATCAATGAAATTATAATTCTAGTTAGTTTCTCAATTAAACCTTTGAAATCTCACTGCACGATCAAGTGTCTCACACTTCAAAACTCTGTGAAAATTGTAGGCTATACCGTGATTCTCTCTCTTTGTTTCCCCTCCTGTCTCTCGATGGTTTCTCTCTCTCTCATCCCAAAACCAGACCCTCTGCCTTGAGCAGAACTCCAAGGTTCTCTCTCTTAGCTTTCAAAGTTTATCTTCGACGGGGCAGCAGTGTTGGATAGTTGACCCATAACTCAAAAACAAATTTGTTCGAGCACTAGGGCAAAAAGGCGAAAAAATCTCTGAAATATTTGTCATCTTCCTAATGCGAAAATAGAATTTCACTCTCAACCATGGGTGAGTGCATGATAAAATTTCAGAGAGAGAGGGAGAGAGAGTTAAACATTGACATTGAGATGCGTTCAAAAGTTTATGTTGACAACTTGAGAGTGAGGGTAAGACACTGGAAATAGCAGCCGGCTTGACAAAAGTTCTCTTATTTGAGAACAACTTGTTAGTAGTGCATTGACAACGCGACCAAATTCTCGTGTCTAGTTTCATCTACGTTTAGTTATAAAAAATAAAAAAATAAAAAATTAGGATAAGTAAATGAGATTACATAAATGTAAGATAAATACGTGAATTCAAAATTGGAGGTCAAATTATAAAATTGCCCTCTGAGAATTTATAATTCCAGCATTAACTGTCGCAATATTTCCTATCCTTCTTATCCCATTTCGGAAAACAAACGTTACTACTTATACTATTCATCAAGTTAAAACCTAAAAACCAAATTAAGATTTTCCTAATATTATTTAATTTTACTTTTTTGAGGCATATGCCCAACACTATGGAATTATTGGACATTGTGTATACAGAGATAAAATATTGATTACAACGATTTTATCACTGATATGATAAGACATACCATTGATATGCAACCAAATAACCATCTTAAATCCCAATCATCAAAATTCCTTCTTGTTTTGGTGAAAATTTTTAAACTTTAAACCCAATACTCCTAACAACTAGGATTTGCAGAGTTATGTGACTCTAATTTATTAATTTGTTGTACCATATTAGCATAAAAAGAACAAAAAAAATTTTAAATTTTAAATCTAACACTCCTAACAATTAAGATTTACACGGTTATTTGGCTATAATATATTAGTTTGTTGTATTATATCAGCATGATAATGTGACACAACAATTGTACCCAATATTTACTCATTTTCCCCTCTCATTCTAGCAAAACAATGATTCCACAATCTCTTGTTGAAATAGGCAAAATGGTTTTTCACTGAAAATTTAATGTCCGAACACATCAAAGGAAAAAAAACGAAATATAATATTTTGATGAGTCCAGTAAAATTCCTGTTACAAATCTTCTTTCCCCTTAACCCATATAACAGCTTCTACTAAACCCACTCCATCCTCTGTTTCCAGTCATTCGCCAAATCTTTTTTACCTTCTTCTGTCAAAAAATATATCCAAGCTTCTCGATTTGATCGGTATATAATTCTATCTTCTGAGGCAAAATAATTTATTACACTTGCTCTTCCTGAAGAACCTCGCCAATGGCAAATGCAAAGATTTACTCATCTGCATCGCTTCACATCAACATGGCTATCAGCTAGGAACAAGAAGATTGGGTGACCATAGTTTCATCACATATACTCTCATTCTCCCTTCACTGGTCACCAAAAGATCAATGGTATATGCAATTTACCTGAGAGACAAGTAATGACAACACTGATACCATAAATTTGACATCTTCGTGTCATGTTTAACCCCAAAGTTCCCAGGAAGTCTCACTCGTGATTCTTCAAGCAATGCCATGAATCTCTCTCTCTCTCCCCCTCGCTCTCTCCGTGTTTGTGTGTGTGGAATCAAAGTCAAGCTAATGAAATTTTGAAAACTTCCACCATGCCTAAAACCATGTTTTGAGTCCCAAATCGATTTCCAAAGTTGTAAGAACCGCGTCATCAATATTAAACCAACCATATAGAGCCTCCTAACACCTATACAGCTCTTTTTAAAATTCAATGGCCCAAAATAGGATTGCCCATTTGCCAGGAATCAATGAATATGTTTCATAAAGACCTCAAATCCAGGGTTTGTTGAAGCATTGGTCACCGCTTGTACCAAGCAAACTGCTACAGTCACCATGTTCAGTAAAGCCTAGTCTATACTTTCGAGGTTTCCTAACATGAGAATTTGACTAGGTTTTTTATGAAAGAAACAGTATTCTAATAGCTCAGGCCCTAATACCGTTCCTTTGCCTAGATAATTGAAAAATAATATACCAACTAAGAATAACCTCAAATTTCCAAAAAACTGAAACCCAGCATTTCCTTAAAAAACTGAGTCACCTACCCTGCCCCTTCACAGAAATAGTTTTAAATGCCTACGGAACAATATATAGGCTATATTCTACAGGACGAGAAAATTGAATTCTTTGAAGACTCTACCAGCCTATCGATGATGGAAACATTTAAACAGGGTCAGTATCAGAAAGCATGACGAAACACAGAATACTTACTTGGTTCTATACCAGAGTCGGAATGTTTGAATGTTAATTCATCAGTCACATATGAACAGCAAGACTACTCTTTCATGTACCTAAAACGCGGGAAACCCGGGTAAACACCCTGCAATAGGAGGGTCAGCATCAACAGAAAAAGGCACATACCCAAGATACACAAATGGGGAGGTGGAAACAAGGCACAACACATTCTTCTATCCTCATCTGTGCTCTCTGCCCTAGCCTGCTAATCCATCTGAATTGAATATATTCAACAAACTCCATTTCTGGCAGCAAATTTGATTTACCATTTACCTTCCTAATTTCCCATTCGTTCGAAAAGAAAAGATTGAAAACATTAGCTACCTAACGGGATTTCTTTTCACAGAAAAAAAAAAACAAAAAATATTTTGTTTTCTTGATAGGGATTTCTTGTTTACCCAAATTATGTCATGATGTGTTGTTGTAGAGGAGTCTTATTAAAGAAATTTCAGGAAGAAAGTCGCTTTTACCTACCTTCTGGTTCCAACAGAAAAGCAACACATCTTTGTAGCCTTGGAAGCGGCTGCCAAAATAAATACAAAAAGCAGAAAGGTTTCAGTTGCAACAATTTGGAGCCTGGGGACGGATATTTCCCCAAGTTACAATTCCAGCTATATACCAAGTATAGATCAAGCACAAGGTTTCAACAATGTCAATTTTAGTTGTTACTAGTCAAAGCTTCCTCCAAAAAAGAAAGTCTGCACAATTACAGCCACTGCTTACAAATTTATGTTTAGTTAAAGGAATACAGGAATTTCAACATGAAAGCAATGAAACCACAAATGCGGGAAAAGACAGAAAATCAGAAATGAGAGATAATAAACTAATGGAAGTAGTACCATGTAGAGTAAACATTGCAAATCTAACATTACATAACACTTCGTGAATATTGGCCATGTGATTAAATCATTATTAAAGTACTACATTTCCTATTAGAATCATGAATTTCCAGAAGGAAAGAGAAATTATACTCATTGCATGTGTGCAAGATTCTACACAATTTAAGTTGAAATGTTATGTATGAGAGTCTAAAATTTTAGAAAAGAAGGCAATCAAACAAAACTATAAAGAGAGAATACTTAACTGTTCTCCGATTCTTAAGAATTAACTGAGTTTTGCCATAGTAACATAATCAACAAATACCACATCTACAGCAATAGAAGAAAAATGTAGTAAACAAATTGCAGTCTATCCTTTATAATCAAACAAATAGAGAGCTCTCAACAAAGGATTGGTTTCCCAACACCCGTGGTAGTGGCACCCCCACCCATGATTGAGGTAATGGGTTCGACTCTCCCTTCCCCTCCCCAGGGCTTTAGCCCTTCAATGTACCCCAAAAAAAAAAAAAAAAACAAAAAAAGATATTGTGAGGTTATAATTTACCTTTCTCTCGTCAAACCTGTAATACTTGCACAGAAACTCAGTAGAAGTAATGGAACTGTCATTCCCAAACTTAAAACAATGAAGGCATGAGGTGCACTTTTGAGTAACCTAACGGAACAAATGTCAGCAACTAGATATGCAGAAAATAAGCATCTCAAATGAAAATTTACTTGAAGTATTGTTTCTTTATGACGGGGTAGTTTGAACACTTATTTCCATTGCACCACTTACAAGATTAGTGAAACTCCAATAGTATCTTGGTGTGATACTACCAAGAATCAAAATTTCGTTTCAATAGATCATTTCGGTTGGCTTAGAAACGAAAACGTTTCGTAAACATTTCGCAAATATTTCGGGATGTTTCGGAAACATTTCAGAAGTGATAAATATTAAAATAATAAAATACAATCTTCTATATTTTCTCTCAATAAAAACTATACAACTTCAATAAAAAAATTTATAAATTCGTGTCCATATCATGTGTTTTGGTGTCTTTTTTCTATGTTTCAATATGTTTTGATGGAAATAATATAGTTTTATTATTCCACTAATGTTTCGCTTCGGTCTCTTGGGAAACGAAAATATTTCGGCCGTTTCGATGGAAACAAATGAAAATTTTATTCCTTGGATACTACAGGTCTGGCACTGGAATCCCCACTTCATTCAGGTTGGGGAGTTATGGAGAGGAGGAAGGCATGGCTATAGCTAAAAGATGTTCACACATGTTCCCCTAAACCCTGGAATTCAACCATATAATGGTAGACCTCTTGACCCAAAATCTTCTTTCTAGTCCATGACATAAAACAAGGCAATTCAAAGTAAACAGCACAATTTACAAAAGAAAATATAGATACATATGTTTCTAAAATGCTAGAAAGCAAGAATCGAGAATTCTGTCTAGAAATTGATATGCAAAATATTTTTATTTACTAAATAAGTCTTCATGCGAATAGCAAGCTTTATGGCATTCAAATTTCCAAATACACCAATTGTGGATATGGAACATAAATATTTCTACCTAAAAAAGCTAGTGAGCAGTGCCATCTACAGCATTTTACAACTACAACTACAACTACAGCCATACCAAATAAAACTTCAGAAAGAAATTTTTCCCAAGTAGAAGCTGCTACTCTTGATCACGGATACTACAGGCGCGTGCTCTTATCCCCAGCCAATATCTACACATGCAGAAGAATTCAACATAGAAGATGGCAAATACCATATTTTTAAGGCATATCTTCCAGAGGGATGACGCAAACCATGATAGAACGTTGTAGCATACACACTGCTGAGTATGTTCCCCCAATTAATCCTTATTCACGCATTTGCATTTCTTTTGATGCTCCGTGAGTTCCTGTCACATTTTGGTTTTTCACTTTGTGAGGACTGACTTCAATTGCACAAATAAAATATAGAGGTATCCTACTCTTATCCAAACCTTACCAATATCATGACTCTATTTTGGCATTGAAAATTTCAAATTTTAGTTATTTATAAGCAAAACTCCCATTGCTGCCTCAAAAATATTACAGCCAGTCACAACATGATTGAGTCCTTGCGCTCAGATACTAATACCACATCCATGCGCAAAGTGGTAGGATGATTAAGAAATTGGAGGCTAACAATTGTTTTAAGCATGACAATGATTGTTAAAACGTTCCCTGCATTCATATCTTCTTGACAAATAAGTAAGCAAATTTCAAGTTAGCTTAATGCAGAATGTACCTGAATCTGTCCCTGCAGAAACTTGACATACTCTACTGCCTCTTCTAACATATCAGCCGTATTAGTTTGCTGCATGAATCGACAGCACAATTGCCATGTCAAATTATGAAATACCATTGAGCAAATGCCATCAAATATTGCAAGCTAAAGCTGGTAGAATTAAAGATAATATCATGATGAAATTTGAAAATCTAATTTGGTAGTCATTGCACAGAAACACGAGAACAATATCTTAATTACAAAACCACCATCAGAATTTATCATCAAAAATCAAGTCATTGTATAGAACAAACAAAATCCCAACAATAGCAACAAATATAAGTTGCCCATTCAACCTCAAAATAATTGGCAAAACTTACAAAAAAAAAAAAAAAAAAATCGAAAGAAGTTGAGGCTTGCTTGCACAAGACAAACCAAGCATGAAAAACCACTAAATAAAGAATTTTCCAATAAAGAAAAGATGCTTGGAGAAGCAGCATATAGTAGAATGAAAGAAAAGAGAAAGAATCCAACTTCAATCTCGGGAAAGGATTAGAAAGGACGTAGGTTGTAGATGCTCTGATGAGAAAGAGTGGTCCATAGTAGAGCTAACAAAACACATTGTGAGTGACCTTAAAGGTTGTGGGTGTATGTGTACCCTCTGAAAAGTATAACAGTCACTCAATGAACACCAAACCAAGCAAAGAGCAGAAGGGTAATGTGGGTGATCCTAGAGACCGTGAGTTTATGTGTACCCTTTGGAAAGTATGACAGTCACTCAATAAACGCCGAACCAAACAAAGTGCAAAAGGAAAAAGATCGATGGCAACCTAAGAGATAGAGAAAGCAGTAGGCTGGAGAATTCCCATGACACTAGATAGATCGATGGTAAACTAATGGCCTTGTGTCCATCTTCTGTCCCGTTTGGAGGAGAAACCAAGACCTTTATATATGCGACTCAATTGGAATGGAAGGAACAACACGTAGTGAGATGTCCCTTTTATCCTCAAGGGTCAAAAATATCAGCCAGAATATCATTTTCAAGGGTTAAGAATATCAGTCAGAATATCAGGAGGGTGAGCTCCGCATCCAGTGCATCTGGAATGTTGTCGAGGGAGGTGTGATACTCCGGATGCGGGCTCACCTCAGGTATTTAGAAGCCTTTGTCTCTTCCTCCTTTGTGATGTCATCAAGCATCTTGAGTTCTCTCTTTCATTGTGTTGGTCAGGAAGATTCCTCTCAAAAGAGGGCTTAGCACCCTGACAATCCCATAGATCCTAGCATTCAAATCACAAGTCCCTGATAGTCCCGTGTAGCTCGTCCATCTTTAGGCTCTGCTCAAAATCCAAGGAATGAAGCTACCGGAGTGTGTCCTAAAGTAGTCTAAAGATGATAGAAAATCCTTAGGTGCAGCGCCGTGCCTTATGTTCAAGGTAGGATGGAAGATCCTTAAGCCTTGTTGAACGAGCTGCTTGGTGTTGGGCCGGAGAAGGTCACAACTCATACGGGTTATGACCCATGTACCTACATAAGCCCCCCAACACGAGTGCTCGAACTGTCAAGAGAGAGTACGTGAGCACGTGCATGCAAATTCTTGACATGGTATGACGAAGTCCTGTCTCGTTGGAGGTGAGAGGTTGCTGCATGTGTTCATCGAGTTCAATAGATATCATAAATGGAGATGGGCACGCTGGAGATTGTCCTTGCTATCATAACTCAAGGCTAAGGCACAATGTGCTTTAGCAAAGTTAAAGGAGATATCTAATGGAGATGGACCAGTTAACGATTGCCCCCAGTTGTTAAAGCTCGAGGCTAAGGCACTATGTGCGTTAGTTGAGTTTAAAGGAGATCATAAATGGAGATGGGCTAGCTAGAAATTAGCCCTTGTAGTGATATGGATGAAAATGCCAGCTATCTTTGGCTCTCATGCGTCAATAACACCTGAAATTTAATGCGTGGGAGGCACAAACTATAATGAGAGAACATATAAGTGTTTACTATTTTCATCATTAGGAGGAAGGAGGGGACGCATAAGCCTTCACGCAGAGGCTTTATTCATCTTGGTGAAGCCCTTGTAATCTTCTGTTTATGCTGTCTTCACTAGTTGAAAAAAAAATGAATAGTATCTTTGTTGCATTTGTAAATAGCATAGAAAGATAAAGTAGACCCATCAAAATCTGTGCAAGTGTAAGTAATAATGGAGTAGACTATCTATGTAATCGTAGCGTGTAGCATTGTTTAATGTAATAAATAACAGGCAGTGCCAAAATAAAAACTGTTGATGCACATAGCTACTGCAAAATAGTCAATAAAGAACAATCAATTTTCATTAGTGGTCCCACTAATAACTGTTATATAAAAGAAGTAATTGTAAAGATAGATTATAATACACAAAATAATATGGAGAAGTCAGCCTTTTAGTGGTCTCTACGCACATGTATTGGTTCTTTTCAAAACATAAAATAATATTTTTACTTGTCAAGTTTATGATGGAGTATGACCTTATTGGTGATATCATTTTTCACTAACTTAGCTTTAGTTGGCCAAAATAACAACTTGACAGAATAATATAAAGAATAAAATAATTATGCATAAAAAAGGATATAAAGAATAAAATAGATTATAATGCACAAAACAATATGGAGAAGTCAGCCTTTTAGTGGCCTCTACACACATGTATTGGTTCTTTTCAAAAGATAAAATATCATGTTTATTTGTTAAGTCTATGATGGAGTATGACCTTATTGGTGATATCATTTTTCATTAACTTAGCTTTAGTTAATTAAAATGATAGAATGATATAAAGAATAACCTATACCAGTACTGCTTGTTTGTGAGAGAGGGGGGATGGCAATAGGCGCTAAGAGGTGGATCTGGGTGCAAGAAGCGCAGGGGGGGCCGGATCTGCGCAAGAGGGTGAGGGACGTGGATCTGCGGGCAAAGGGCGCTAGAGGGGTGGATATGCGTGCAAGGACGAGGGGCAAGGGGGGATGAAGGAGTGGTTGATGAGGGAGTGGTTGAGTTGAAGAAAAAAGGGCGACAGCAAGCGGCTAGGACTTCTAGCAAGAGGACTTTAACTCCTTTGAAAAGAATCTGCACAGCGGTAATTTTCTTACCCTTGAGTTGCTATGTTAAGTCCCGTTTGGCGTGTTTAAGTGTTTAAGAGCTTCCCGTTTCCGTTGATAGGCATCTAAACCGGGTAATAGCATCACCGAAGTGCGTGGCGCTCTTGGTATGGCTCTAGTTTCTAGCAATGATGAAGTCCCTCGTCCTGAGAAGGGTAAGGGATTTATGACGCGGCCTCCTTCATTAGAGCTTGAGGCTTCACTGGTGTTGGAGGATGAAGGTGATGTGGATGATGAAGAGGAGGGAAGTGTTTCTGATGATGGGGGAATTTCAAAGAGTAACGGTACTGACTCTACTTCTATTGCTAAGAGGGCTCGTGATGTCCCGCGCCGTGGAGCCTTTCACTCACCCATAAGGTGAACTTTGTATTGTGGGGCCATTCCTTTGATACAGATTTCTACCAAACGATCTTCTGAGATAGGGTCTTGCACGTCAATGGTTTTTTCTCAAAAACGACAAACATAGGACAAAAGATTCTCTTTCTCTTCTTGGGTTTCCTTGATGAGATGAAGGGCTCTAAACTGCTCTTTCACATAGAAGAATTTGGAGTGGAACTTGCTCACCAAGTCTTTTCAAGAAATGATCAATCCTGGAGCTAAGTTGGAGTACTAAGTGTAAACTGTGTCAGTGAGAGAATTTGAGAATTCCCTTAGACGGAGGTTCTTGTTTAAGTTATGGGTGCCAAAGGAGCATATGAAAAGAGTGATATGCTCCCTCGCGTTTCCTTTCTTTCCATCGAATAGAGTGAACTTGGAGATAATGTATCCCTCAAGATAAGGCATGTTGGCCACCTCGACGGAGTAAAGAGGGCGAAGGTCCAGTTTTGGTGTGGAGAGTGATCCTACTCTCTTTCGTTCAAAGACAATGCGAATGTGCTTTCTGAGTTGAGAAGTTGTGAACAAGTCAACCGGCATTAAAGAAGATGTTGCATTGCTGAAAGTATGGATGGCAGATGAAAAAATCGAACTTCCTAAAATCTAAAGACCCCCTTCCAGTGGAGATCAAGGAAAACCGAACTACTGTGCGTTCCACCGCATAATAAAACACCCCACGAAAGACTATTGGGCACTACGCTACGCAGAACAAAGGATGATAAAAAAAGAGACTCCAAAACTCCCCACGACGGAGAATGTTCAAACTAATCATTTGTCACACCATGGGGACAACGACAAGACAGTACTCATGCTCTTTCACAATGTGGAGCGCGAGGAGATAGCCGCATGCAAAATTTATGAACCAAACCCGTACCTATACCCCAACTTCGAATTGAAGAGCCACTGCCCTTCAAAACTCCACCAAATTCAAATGGTTCTTCGACTAATTTGGACTCTCCCCTTCCACCCGACTTCAAATTACTACAGCAATCCTCCACTTGGCGGAAGAAAATAGTGAAAAATGTGTCTTAGTAAACGGCTCCGTTCGAAAAGCCATCAAAAAAAACCTTGCTTCCATCATAATTTCTGAAAATGACCGACAGATCCTCATCCTTCATAAGTGTCCATTATACATACCCATTGTGATCAATGGAATAAAGTTTCAAAGAGCATTCATGTATGGAGGAGCGTCACTTAACTCATCCCCCTTTTAACTTTCCAGATGGCTGCCATCCCTAAGAGGCATCTAGTCAAGTAATCTGTCAACATTTTCGATTTTAGAAATGGTCAGCAGCGCAAGCTTGAATGTGTGTGAACAGATCTCGCAGTGGACCCCATACGTTTTTCAACAACTTTTCATGTGATTGATGCACCAGTTACCTACCACGCCCTCTTTAGGAGGCCATGACTTCATAAATACGAAGCCATACTTTCAACCTATCACCAATGTGTAAAGGTCATATGGAACAACAACATCATATCAGTCCTTGGCTCAACCAATCCATTCTAACCTTATAAATCTCATATGGCCGATGCTGTGTTTTATAATAGTGTGGACGAAGAAGACGAAGCCCCTCTACCACCTCGTAGCATCCAAATCCCGCAGTGGTCAAAAATTTCAAAGGAGAACACTTCTACCCCATCAGCTTACTCAAAGCGCTTACGAAAGGAAGAAAGGACTCATGCAACAAGAAGGCACCCTGAGTCACCAAATACAAACGAGCAGACAGGAAAGTAGTCTACCAATTATAACGATATACGGGGCTGGCGTCACAAGATCACGCAAACTCCCGTCCTGAGGAAACCACCACCCTAACCCAAGACGTTAACAAGAAGGATGAGCTCGACCAAAAGCTTGGCCACTAATGGTACCTTCTCTCCACCTTTGTATGGTAAGATCCTACAAACAAGAAAAAGAACCAAAAAAAGACCAACCTCTAGAACCCCCCTCCTTAAGAAAAACTCATATTGCAAGAAATTGATCAAGCACCTGAATGCCTTCAAGACAGTCCACGTCCCTAAAAGCAAGAATTGGAGAAACTCAACCTCACCTCATGAGCTGACAAAACGATACCCATTTTTACTTGCAAGGACTTGCAAAGAGGGCAAAGGCAAGAGCTTTTAACACTCAAAAGGCAATACACTGACGTGTTTGCATGGACTTACGATGAAATGCCACGACTAGACACTTCAGTCACGATTCATAGGCTCAATATCCTGCCTCTAGCTCGTCCTATCAAACAATGTGGCAAATTTTATAAATCCAACATGGAGCTGAAAATCAAAGTTGAGGTAATAAAACTCTTAAATGCTGAATTCATCAAATTTATTCAACACCCCTTTGGCTCTCCAACATCGTCCTTATAGTAAAGACAGATCTGAGTCTATGTAGACTTTTGTAACCTGAACAAATCATGTCCCAAAGATGAGTTTCTCCTCCCCAACATCGACACCCTCATTGATTTATCTGCCAATCACCAATGTTTTCTTTTAGAGATGACTTTAACAGATACAATCAGATAAAAATGGCGTCGAAAGATGCACCCAAAACAACTTTCTGAACTCCTATTGGAAACTTTAACCACACTATGATGCCCTTTAGGCTAAAAAATGCAAACACCACTTACCAGAGGGCTATGACTGCTATCTTCCATGACATGCTCCATAAAAATTTAAAATTCTACGTTGACGAATTGGTGGTAAAAACAAAACAAGAGGGAAACTACTTCAAAGATCTCCATAAAGTGTTTGAACGATGCAGACGCTATCACCAAAAGACGAACCCTCTTAAATGTGCTTTTGAAGTAACAACGAGTAAATTCCTTGACAGCATAATCCATCACCATGGGATCGACCCAGATCTGGCCAAGATAACCACTGTTCAGAATATGCCTCGGCCAACTAGTTAAGACGAGCTGAGAACCTTCCTCAGTCGCACTTCCTATCTCTGTCGCTTCATCCCAACTATGGCCTAAATCACTCAACCATTCAACTCCCTCTTGAAAAAAGTTGCTCAATTTAAATGGAGTTCAAAACACCAAACAGCATTTGAAGTAGTTAAAATGACACCAACTTTCCCACTCACCATGACCCCACCACAGCTTGGCAAACCGTTACTATTGTACATCACTTCTACCCCTAGTTCTATTGAAACCCTACTTACCCAAGAGGTGGATGGAGTCGAGCGACCAATCTATTATATCAGCAGAGTCATCCAAAAAGCAGAAGCAAGGTACTATCTCATCGAGCGCCATTACCTCGCCTTACTTTTCACTACTCAAAAACCCTGACACTATATCTTAACGTATCCCTTTCATCTAATTACCCAATGTGACCCTATTCGCTTCTTGCTCACTCAGCTTGCCCTTGCTAGGCTACCAACAAGATGGCTTCTCTCCCTCGCAAAATATGACATCACATGCAAGGCCTCCAAAGCTATCAAAAGCCAAGCCTTGGCAGATTTGCTGGCCCACTTCCTAAGTGGCAAATATTAACCTCCCCCGGGCGGCGGAAGCACTCACTGAAGATGACTTCCACGCAACCATTCTCACATCCAAAGAACGGTCCTTAAGTTTTGATGGATCTTCCACATCTAAGGCAGGCGGAGCAGGAATAGTACTTACATCCCCGACTAGAACGAAGGTTAATTGATCATACAAACTGGTGTTTCAGTGTTCTACCAACGAAGCCGAGTACAAGACCCTAATCCTAGAGCTCATGGCAGATCTCAACTTGGGGATGGCACTGCTATGTATAAAAAGCAATTCTAAACTGGTAGTCAAACAGACTAATGGAGCCTACACAATTAAAGCACCTGCTCTTACCTCATACAGAACCATCACCAAAGACTAATGAACAAATTTGACACCATACGCATGGAACATGCCCCTGATCTCACAACCGCCACCCGAATGCCCTAGCCACCTTAGGATCCAAAATGAAGATAGGAGACCAGCCAACCAAGATTAAAGTTTTAAAAAGAACCCTCCCTTGTTCAGTCACCAAGATATTTCCCTCAGAAGATCTCAAAGACTAACGGGCAACAATCATTACAGAGCTCCGTTCCCCTGAAGAAAAGATCTCCCCCCATGAACTCAAGCACTTCACCATCCATCAAGAAATTCTAAATTTTAAATGACATGGAGGCCTCTTGGCACAATGCGTAGATTCAAAAGAAGCATAAACAAAACTCAAAACCATCAAAACCATCCATGAACGTTCATGTGGAACGAGGGACATCAGTTGTACCATCGCATTCAGTGTCAGGGATATTATTGGCCCACAATGACCAAGGAGGCCATAGAACTCCAAAACCATTGTCCTAACTACCAGTTTTCTCCTTCAAAAGTTGCGTGCAACTTCATTAGTGTCTCTCATGACTAGCACCTGCTATACATTGACTATCTCACCGAAGGTGCATTACCTACCAACTGCGAGGATGTGATCACTATCAAGAAAAGAACCTCCAAATTCTGTGTAAGATCATCAGTTGTTCAGACGAGCATATAGCAAGAAGCCATTGCGTTGCCTCGCAGGTACAGATATACCCAAAGTACTCCAAGAGACTCACAAGGCGAAACACTAAGGAGGAGCAAAGTTATATCAACACCTACTCCATCTGAAATACTACTGGCCCACAATAGAAGCAGACGCCGCACCACATGCAAGAAAATGCAAATCTTGTCAAATTCAAATAAACTTGATCCACTCTCCCTCAGTGGATCTAAGGAACATTGGAACCCCTTGATCCTTTCACACTTGGGGTTTGGACCTCATCGGCCCTATTACCCCTCCCTCCAAAGGTAATATTTGAATAATCACAGCCACTAAATTCTGCACCAACTGGGTTGAAGCCATCCCCTTGAGAAAAGCAACAGGAACAACCATCGCCAATTTCATCCGCAAATACATCATTTGCCGCTTCGATATTCCATAAGTAATCATATTAGATAATGGCACTTCCTTTGTCAACAAGAATGTAGGACCACTCTTGGCCGATTATGGCATCATTTACCATCACTCAATTGTGTACTATTTTCAAGGAAATGAGCAAGCAGAGGCAACTAACAAGACTCTTTTAAAAATCTTAAGCAAAATTTTAGATGACCACAAGAAAGATTGGGCACACGCGCTCCCGATGGCACTTTGGACTTATGACGCTTTGGTAAATTGCTCGCACTCAAGAAGCTTTGGCAAAACCGAGACACTTTCAAATAGGCGACAAAGTACTTTGAGTTGCATCTCATGTCATGAAAGGGACCTCTACCCCCAAGCAAGAAGGTCCATTCCTCATCAAACAAGCTAATAATAACAGATACTACAAAATATCAAGGTTCAGGTCAGACACCGTCCTGCCACCAATTAATGCAAAATAGCTCAAGATGTGTTATCTATAGCCTCTTAGAGGAAAATCAATATTCTCTATTTTGTACCACAACCTCCAGTACCAATGAGAACTACAGCATTTTCACATCTCCTGTCATGATAGCGTTCAATTCACCTCAACCATACAAGACAAATAAAGGAAGCAGCAAAGGAAGGAATATAACATATCATAATAGTCTCCAAGTACATATATAACCATAAAAAACTCAAAACACAAAAGCGTCCTACCTCCTAGGATTCTATAACAAAAGACTAAGCCACTATACAAAGCCCAAAAAAAAGTACATAAAAACCCTAGTCTGTACCTCTCAATCTCTCAGAACAACCCCTCCAACCCACAGGATGGGACAAACCCACCCACCGAAGAACCGACCCAAACAGACACCTCCAATCCCTGCACCATGGCATTCTTCGCATGTAACTCACCCTTCAACCTTCGCCCCTCCACGGCCAACGCTTCTAACACCTGCTGAACTCTCAGGGACTCTGTCCTGGCCTGAGCAAGCTTGGCCTCGTTTTCCCTCAACTCTGCATGAGTACACAACAACTGCAACCTTTGCTCCAGCAACTCCAAATCCAGCTCAACTCTCCTCAAATCTCCAATGCATGATAGCATATCCTTTACAAACTCAACCTTCATAACTGAGACATCAGCCTACTCTATAGACAGAAGCATGTCTCTTAGAATCCTCAAGTTCCCTAACAAGAACCTAGCACTCACCTTCTTAGCACGGACAAAGGTACCCAGCTATCTAGAGTACACTCGACGAAGTACCTCTAGAACAGGATCCTTTAAATCAGAAAAAAGTATAACCACACTTAACAAACTCGAAAAAGCCATGCTCCCTACGAACATGGGACCATCACTAGCCCCCTGATCTCCAGCAGTCTCTCTCCCCACATGACGCAGCTGTGACGATACCTTAAGCTCTGAATGAGAGGAGATAACCTCCAAAATACTACCCCTTACGTCATGGGCACCCCCGACGGCAACATCCAAAGAGTGTCGTGTCAACAACAACAAACAACCAGCTCCCGCTATTGAGTCATCACTCGTTTGGCTCGCCTCCCCAAGAACCGCCTACCTTGTCTCTTTAATAACAATCCCTAACAATCGATGTGGGAAACTCACTCCCATCAGAGCACCATCATTCGCCAGAGTACACCCTGCAACAAACTCCAACGAGGGCTACACCTCCATCACTATGCCATCACCCGCCTAGGTATCCCTTGCAACAAACTCCGACGAGGGCGATACCTCCATCACCGCACCACCAACAGCCTAGGTACCCTTTGCAACCAGCTCCAATGGCAAATGCAAAGGAAGCTACAAAGAGTCTGCCCTCACTAATAAATCACCATCCGCCCTAATAATACCACCAATAGCTGAAAAGGTGTTGGTCCCAGCCCCCTAAGAAGCAAACTGAGCAAAGGCGGCCCCTGTAGACTCAATCTCTAGTGGCAAGGAGAGAGTCCACGCACATCCAAAGCGTTGCGACGACAAAGCAGCCTTCGCAAAACCAAATCGCCAATAAGCCCCAACCCCAAGAACCTTGGAAAGTGGCCGAGTGAAAGACTCCACGACACGAGCATCATAAGCCTTTTCAGCAATAGGAGCAGAGTTAGTACCATTACTCTCTAAAGTCCCTCCATCATTAGAACCACTTCCCTCCTCTTCATCATCCATCAACACCGGCAAAGCCTCAAGCTCTAATAAAGAAGGCCATGTCATAAATTCCTTACCCTTCCCAAGACTAGGGACTTCATCACTGCTAGAAACTGGAACCATACCAAAAGCGCCACCCACTCCGGCGATGCTACTACCTAGTCCAGATATTCACTCTTAAACACTTAAACACACCGAACGGAACTTAACATAGCAACTCAGGGATAAGAAAATTACCGCGTTACAGATTCTTTTTGAAGGAGTTGAAGTCCTCTTACCAGAAGTCCCAGCCACTTGCTTTGGCCATTCTTTCTTCAACTCATAAGAAACGATCTCCTCAACCCGGTTAAAACTGAACACTCGCTCAAACCGACATACAGACCCCGAGCATCATCCCTGCGACCCGTCTTACAAACGCCCAGCATTTTATCAGCCTTCAAAACCAAGCAAGTCTGTACACTACTAGCAAAATCTCGTGCGTAGGCTCCAAAACCCTTCAGAACATGCTTCCATGAATGCTTCCCTCGAAAAGTCCAATCCCCTTTGCAAGACTCAGGAGGCATGCAACAAACCCCACTACCTGAACGACCAAATGTCAAAGCCCCCTGGCGAAGGAGGAAATGAGCAAACAACTCGAAAACCTTACCACCCTGCCACAAACCCACATCACCCTGGTCAAAATTAAACTGTCTAGCCACCTAAGTTGAATAATACCCAACAGAGGTCACTAACCCCAAAATAGTCAGCGTCAAAAGATAACACAGATAAATCCAAATAGCCCACAAGTGTACATCATCACCTACAACTTCACCTACCTGATGGCAAAAACCATGATAGCTAATAACCAGGCGAATCCTAAGAATCTCATCCGAGTAAAGCCTCCAAAAATATTCAGAGGAGCGATCAAAAACCATACCCAAATTACATCGTAGAGTCGTACCCTTCCAACGAAAGCCACGAAAAGTCGCAGGCTCAACAACATTGATCAGAAGGTCACAAGGGAGTAGAACAAAACTACGAAACTTTTTATATAACCACATTTGCAGAAATAAGGTGACAACATAGGTAGTCACATCAAATCTCCCAACAAAGGCAGCAAATACATCATTAATAGAATTTAGACGCGCATAGAGACTGCCTAGAAACAAGGGGGCTAGGCTAACAGGCTGTCCCAGACTCAATGTAGAGGCTACTCCAAAAAAATATGCCAATACTTGACCCACTTACCAAATGTATTCTTCGCCAATTTCCCTATTTCATTTAGCATCTTCGAGCCAGCTAACCCTCGATTGAGAATCTTTAGACATTCATCCACCTTCGCAGACATGGGAATCTCTAAATCAACACCAAAAATAGAAAGATACAGCAAAAAACAAACATCCTCCCAGGTTGGACTAATATGCCTAACCGCGGCAATAAAAGTATGGCTACCTAGATTCTAGCGAGGTAGAGGGAAATCCAAAACTGTGGTATCTTTGCTAAACTTTAATTTAGCAGTGACCCCGATCGCATCCAAAATGCTAGCAAAAATTAACAAATCTCGACATGCCAAAGTCCCCTAAATATCATTCATCCGGCTATCGAAGCCCTCCGGAAGGAACATTTGACATTCATAATGTAGAAAAGAGTAAGAATAATCCACATGCTCCAAGCAGAAGCGAGCAATAGCAGAAGCCTCAGGGACCCATTCAACACTGCCATGGGCCTCATCCTTCATAGGCAGTCTCTTCCCCCATGCTAACCTGAAGCACAAAGGTGTGGCAAACATTCCAAAAAACATCACCAGAAAAGCAAGGAGCCATAAACCAAATCCCACTCTCCACTGACTAGCCATCATCCCGAAAAACAAAAATTTGGCATGAACTGACCTCAGTAATAAGATTTACCACCGGAGTACTTAATTTCCCCACACATCAAGAAGCACTAACACCAGCCATCACCAATCTCTACCCCTGCAAAAAACAAGTCGTTTGCCTCGATCAAAAAAAAAAAAAAAAATGCCCTTGCCCCTCCACCGTCGCCCTCACCCTCGCCCTCGCCCTCGCCCTCGCCCACGCCCCTCCGAAATCTTCCCCTCCACCATTGCTTTCACCCCTCCACCCATGCCCCTCCAAAAAAAAAAAAAAAATGTCGTCACCCCTCTACTGTCACCCTCGCCCCTCCGCCCACACCCCTCTGAAACCTTCCCCTCCACAATCAACTTCACCTCTCCGGAACCAAAAAAAAAAAAAACAACAACAAGATGTTTAGATATCGAGCTTACTTTAGGACTTCAGCATCTTGGAAGCCCCTCGAATATGGAAAGAACCTTGATTTTTTCCACCACTCCTCTCTCTCTTTCTCTCAGATTTTTGAAGCCTTGGTTTCAAGAAGAAACCTTAGGCCCCTGTTATAAGGCCAGGCATGGAGCCTTGAAAATTTAAGCCTAGGTTGTCTCATCAGGAGCACCAGAAAAAGTAATTAAGTTTAGACAGAAGAATCTCAATCCGGTACCACTTTCATCTCAAAAATAAATAAATAAATAATAATAATAATAGTAATAAAAAAAAAGAAATAAATAAAATAAAATAAAATAAAAATAGTCCTTCTACAAAAGTGGATTTATACCATTCTCCACCAAAGAGAAATCCTTCCATGTGACTGGCCCCCATGTCTCCACTTCTCAAAAAAAAGAAGGGGGGGGGGGGGGGGGGGGGGGGGGGGGGGGGCACAAAACCCGAGCCTTGCCCTCACACCCTTCTCCCTTTGACCTCCTAGTTTTGGGCTGCCAGCGTAAACCCCGATTTTGGGTGTTCTAAGTTCCCATGTCTTTTTATTATTATCAAAAAATTTGTCTTCCAATACTAGTTTAAAAATATAATATAATATTTTATAGATATGCTTTTTCACTTTTAGAAAATTTGCATGGAGCAGTACGTATATCATTATGTATAGATATGCTGTAAAGTTATAATGATACAAAGCTATCTTTCAAAGACTTTAGTCACATTATGTGATATCATCTTAACATCATACTCCACTAAATGGTATGATTCACTAAATTCCAACACTTTGGCCTAAACTATCATTTGTCTAAAACAACATTTAAAAGATGCCTAAATTTCACACATCTAACTACTCAAGACTCTTATACACATTAATATCTTTAGGATATATAGTACTATCCAGTCATGGATTCTTTACTTGTGGGGCCCACATCAACTTAGACCATCACACATCTCCAAAGTGCAAACATAAAGCACTATTTTCAAGATATCCCCTCACCTTTGCCCTCGCGCCCCCCTCGCTCGCAGACCCACATCCCTCACCCTCGCGCGCAGATCTACCCCCCACGCATATCTCACACCCAAATCCGCCCCCTCACGCCCATTGCCATTGCCCCCCCACTCGCCCTTGCCCTCGCCCTCCCCCTCGCGTAGACAATCAGCACTGACATAGTTTATTTTTTATATCATTCTGTCATTTTGGCTAACTAAACCTTAATCAATGGAAAATGATATCACCAATAAGGTCATACTCCATCATAGACTTGACAAGTAAAAATGATATTTTATCTTTTGAAAAGAACCAATACATGTGCGTAGAGGCCAGTAAAAGGCTGACTTCTCCATATTGTTTTATGCATTATAATCTATTTTATTCTTTATATCTTTTTTTTATACATAATTATTTTATTCTTTATATCATTCTGTCAAGTTGTTATTTTAGCCAACTAAAGTTAAGTTAGTGAAAAATGGCATCACCAATAAGGTCATACTCCATCAATAGACTTGACAAGTAAAAATGCTATTTTATGTTTTGAAAAGAACCAATACATGTTCGTAGAGACCACTAAAAGGCTGACTTCTCCATATTATTTTGTGCATTATAATCTATCTTTACAATTACTTCTTTTATATAAAAATTATTGGTGTGACTTCTAACGAAAATTGGTTATTCTTTATTGACTATTCTACAGTAGCTATGTGCACCAACAGTTTTTGCTTTGACACTGCATGTTATTTATAATATTAAACAATGCTACACACTGCAATCACATAGATAGTCTACTCCATCACTCCTTCTAGTTGCACAGATTTCGATCGGTCTACCTCATCTTTCTATGCTATTTACAAATGCAGCGAAGATAGCATTTATTTTTTTTCAACTAGTGAAGACAACACAAAGAAAAGATTATAGGGGCTTCACCAAGACGAACAATGCCTCTGCGTGAAGGATTATGCGTCCCTTCTTTCCTCCCAATGATAAAAATAGTACACACTTATATGTTCTCTCATTGTAGATTGTGTCTCACGCATTAAATTCCGAGTGTTACTGATGCATGAGAGCCAAAGATGGCTAGCATTTTCATTCATATCACTACAAGGTTCAATCTCCAGCTAGTCCATCTCCATTTACGATCTCTTTTGAACTCGACTAAAGCAACATAGTGCCTTAGCCTCGAGCTTTAACAGCTAGGGGCAATCATCAACTAGCCCATCTCCATTAGATATCTCTTTTGACTCGGCTAATGCATGTTGTGCCTTAGCCTCAAGCCATGACAACAAGGGACAATCTCTAGCGCGCCCATCTCCATTTATGATCTTCATTGAACTCGATGAATACACACAGCAACCTCTCACCTCCAACAAGACAAGACTTCTTCAAACCATATCAAGAATCTCCATACACGTGCTCATGTACTCTCTTCTGACAGTTCGACCACGCGTGTAAGAGGACTAATGTAAGTACATGGGTCACAACCCGTATGGGTTGTGACCTCCTCCAGCCTAACACCAATCAGCCCGACCAACAAGACTCAAGGATCCTCCATCCCACCTTAGGCATGAGACACGGCGCTGCACCTAAAGATTCTCCATCACCTTTAGGCCACCTTAGGACACACTCCAATAATTCCAATCTTTGGGCTTTGACAAAAGCCCAAAGATGTATCTCTCTAGCATAAGTCATGGCACCCCTCCAATTGGCCATAACCCTCCACCCCTCCAATTGACCATAACCCTCTGCACGGGACCATCAGGAATTTGTGATTTGGAGACTAGGATCCATGGGATCGTCGGAGTGCTAAACCTTCTCTTGAGATAAACCTCCCTGACCAATACAATAACAGAGAGAACTCAAGATACTTGATGACATCACCAAGGAGGAAGAGACAAAGGCCTCTAAATACCTTAGGTGAGCCTGCATCCGAAGTATCACACCTCTCTCGACAACATCCCGGATGCACTAGATGCGAAGCTCACCCTTCTGATATTCTGACTGATATTCTTGACGCTTGAGGATGATATTCTGGCTGATATTCTTGACTCTTGAGGATAAAAGGGACATCCCACTACGCGTTGTCCCTTCCATCCCCATTGAGTCGCCTATATAAAGGCCTTGGTTTCTCCTCCAAACAGGCCAAAAGATGGACACAAAGCCATTAGCTCACCATCAATCCATCAAGTGTCAAGGGGATTCTACAGCCTACTGCTCTCTCTCTCTCTATCTCTGTCTCTCTCTCTCTCGGCTTGCCATTGATCCTATCCCTTCTGCTCTCTGCTTGGTTCGACGTTCATTGAGTGATCGTCATACTTCTCAGAGAGTACATATACACCCGCGACCTCTAAAGTCACCCACACACGTCAGATGACATCATGACACCGACGGCAATGGAAATGGCTAGGTTAGAGATGGAGCAGCCCAAAATCACACGCACACACACAAGAGCAGTGTAGTTTTGGAATTCAAAGAAGTGATGAGTTATGAGGACTTATATATATGTTCGCATCATATAAGGGATAAGGCCCTGTTAAGATAGAGCTTATCAGAGATAAGCTGATAATAATCATCTCTTAGAGACCGACGCTAATGAGTTAGGTAACTCTTAGGAGAAGTCCCCATCTCTTAATTGGATTGGCCTGATGCAAAGTAGAACCCCAGTGGGGTGTAGGGCCTCGGCAGAACCCCATCTCTAGCCACCAGGCCCCAAAAACCCAGTGTCTTGTGGTGCATATGGAAACTCTTTAGCAAGCCTAGCATTGCCTCTTAGCGTAGATGAAATCTTGCAGTTCCTAACCTAAAGTCTTACCTTCCATAGTGGGCTAAAGATTCATTCCTTGGGACCAAATCACACACTAAGTGTTGTTGGTTCCAAGACAAACATTGTAGCAAACCTGTGCCCTTGTCAAGGCTGAGCACACATCATTAGGATTAACCTAACACATGCCTTTAGGAGGTTGACACGTAGAGATATTTGAGTTTGCCACGCTAACATGTGAAGCACATATCTATGGCATGTGGCAAGTGAAGGGATACCAACACAGGAAAAGACCAAAAGTCCCATTAATTATTGACTTTTGTATCTTTCATTTTGAAGTATTTAGTTAATTGCATTTACATTAGCTTAATTAAGAAGCTTAAATGACATGATTTAATGTTGATTCTCTTCTCACATTTTATTTGCGATTAACCCCATTTAAATAACTTGAGTAATGATTAATTAGTGCTAATCAAGGTGATTAGACCTAATCACCTAGTCATAGAAGTGCTTGTATGGATGACTTGTGTGCTTGCCACCTCCTACTTGTCTACTACTAAAAAGTGTGTGTGTGTGTGTGTGTGTGTGTGAGCATGAGACATCTGTGGTGTTAAACTAAAAACAAAAGAAGAGAGAGAAGAAAGAAGCTTATGTAGTAAAATAAGTGCTTACTTAGAGAGAAAGTGTGGGAAAGTGAGGTAAAATCAGAGTAAACAGAATTGAAGAGTTGTGTGGGCTTGGTTAAAACTTGATCCAACGTAAAAATTCCATTTTAAAGTTTAACTCTTTAGTTTCATACAAAATTCATCCAACATGGGTTTTGAATGAGAAATCAATGACTGAAGTGTAGTTTGAATGAGAGATTAATAAATTGCAGAGTGGTTGTGTTGGTGTGCATAAAACCCTCAAGTATTACACGTATTTGACATCTCTCAAGTTTGTATGCATATGAAACCTGAATTGTATGTTGTATTGGTTATGAGTTAAGAGTGTTCCGAACTTTCACATGCACTTGCTCTGGCTTCTTAAGAAAGATTGAGACTTTTAGACAAGCTTTCAAGCGGCAAAAGCAGTGATTCCATGAACAGGCACTAGTTCCGGAACTTAAACTCAAGTATTAAAAAGTGTCTAGAATCTGTAACCGGTTGTGCAGTCACCACTGACACCCGGTAGGAAAACGGTCATATCTCCCTCTAAAAAATTCAAAATGCACACAATTTGATTCATTAGAAACTAGATTCATGCATCTTTCAAAGGGTATAGGTATTGCAGTCTGGTTCGTTTCCAATGAATATAAATTTCAGTTCAAAGTTGACCCAAAACTGATGTCTACAACTTAGGTTTTCAAAATTGCTGAACCATTTTCAAATGGCCGTCATTTCATCATCTGAACTTTGTTCAAGGCCCATGACCTACGGATTTAAAGTATTAGAAGTCTACTTTCCAATGAAACAAACTTTAATATGTAAGCATCTAAATTTTATGCTCAATTTGCCTTGGGTGACTTTTGTGAGCTCTCTAATATACGTTAAGCATTTCATATGCATTTTTATTAAGTAACTGGCATTTGAGCTTAGGAAACATTTGTATTGGTATTTGAGTGTATCTAATCAAATACAAATGATTTGATTATCCAAATCATAAAAAAGCTAGGGAAACATAAAAAAGCTACTGTAATCAAATACAAATGAGTCCAATAAATCTATTCAAACTCATCCAAATTAGAACCCAACCACATTATCCAAATTATAGTCTACTTCAAAAGGTTTTGTTTGCATTCACATTAGTGATTAGAAATTGTATCCAATCCTTTAGGAGTATATCTTAGACATAGGCTTACTACCATAGATGTAGATTTTCAAAAGATGTATTTAGGGACCTGAATTAACAAGGTGAAAGGAGTTATTTTTTCATGCTAAGAAGAATTCTAGTTGGCATACAAAAATCCTACCAACTAAATAATTCACACATCTTCTCTATCCACCTCTCTAGTTCTCTCGATCCAACACCAAGATCGAAACCTCAAATATATCAGTAAATTTCAAAACAAATTCCAATGTTTCAATTCAATTACATTCATCCAATAATAGCCTTGCAGAATAATTTCCAACATAAACATAGCAGCAAAAATATAACAAGAAAACAACATAGCAACATTCAATTTATAAGCCAAAAGAAAACTTCAGTTTACTATACAGATTGTTATAGCATTCTTTTATAATGGTATTAGCCAACAATATTTACTTATGTTTTCTCTCATATAATCCTCTTATCTTTGATTTTCCCACTGCTTCTAAAGTAACGGGCATCATCTAAATCAAACATGCTATTGACTTCTTAGCCTCATTAGATAATTGTCATAAGTTGATATAGGTCTCTTATCCTCAATAGACAATCCTATATACTAAATGGTATAGCAACAAACTTCTCAGCATAAAAGCTAAACTGCAAAAAAAATAATTACAATTCAAAATCATCGGTAGGCTTAAATGAGTTACCTTATCCATATTGGGCACAAGTTCCTGAAGCTTTCTTATTCGGTCACTAATTCGAGTCCTCCGAACCTAAACTAAAAGAGAAAACTTTAGGCCAAAAAAATCAATAATTCGTAAAGTACTTCGATTACCCATAAATTAAGAAAGAACAACAGAAAGAAATTAAAGAAGAAACTCTTACCCTTTCAGCTATGCTGCGAGGATGGGTAGCACACCCACGCTTTGCCCGAACCCTGCAAGGAACTGAGTCCTCCAAAAGTTTCTCCATCTCCGCATCCAACAAACCGCTCATCCCTCCTTCTAGCTGCCCACTTTGCTCTCCTTTCTATAGCAATATATTATATTATATAGTCAAATAATAAGACTATAAAAGGATTTGAATTCATTCCAAAGAAATACATGTTCGACAATATATAGTCAAAAATAAAAATAAAGTAGACATGTTTGTCATATACATACATACATGTGTGTATTTACTGACCAATTGAGATGAAAACTTTGCTGATGGGTGTTCTGAATCTACTTCCCTCGGCCGCTTACTGGAGGGAGAGACATCAATAGACGAAGACGGATAGTCGTAATTGGTAGGTATTTCAAAGTTCGAGAAGTAACCCTCAGACGCAGAACTGATCTGCGCAAGAAACTCCGCCGGAGAGCTGTTCTGGCGGAGGAAACCCAATCCCGAGGTGGCACCTGCAGCGTCGAACAATCCCGGATCGGCAGAGCAGTCGTAGCTGGCGGCGGAGTTTCGGGTAGTGGGTGCAGCTGAACTCGTCGGAGGTAGCTGAGTTAAGCACTGAGTCGGCTTCAGTGGATCGTCTTCTTCTTCAGACTCGAGCAGAGCTTCCAACCAGGTCGCCGGAGCTGACCGGAACCGGGCGAGTCCTCTACTCAGTCCACCACCTCCACCTCCACCTCCACCTCCACCACTACCACCACCACCGCTCGGTTGCATTTGTTTCCCTGAGCTTCAGTTTCAGGTGCTTTGATGTTGCTCCTAACGGAGAAGCAGCCTCTCTCTCTCTCTCTCTCTTAACTTTCTCTCTCTACGGGGGTAAGACTTACACAAGACTAGACAGTTCTCATTTCTTTTCCCCAAGTCGCACTCCATAATTTTATATCTACGATGGCATGATATGTAATATGTAAGTATATATAGCTTTTTTGTCGGGTTTGTTTATTATGATTGTCCACCGTCCGTTGAGCATAAAATGCTAGGGCCCGTTTGGTATTCTTTGACCATGCCTATTGCTTTTTGTAAACGTTACTTTTTTTTTACTTGGTGATATACAAACAACTATATCTATACAATATTTATATTATAAAATAATGTAATTAAATTAAGACTTATTATTTTAATAAAAATTATATATTAAAATAATTTTTAATTATAAAAATATCATTATCACAATATTTTTATAAAGAATTTGTATAAATATTTCATAAAAATAGACTTTTCCTTGACAATAAACTTCTATTGTATTGTTTTAAAATCTATTTTTTTTTTAAAAGTAAAACAAGAATGCAAAAGTACATAAATTTTATTTGAAAAACATATATCTCTAAACATAAAGAAGTTTAAGGTATTTGTTGGAATCTCAAAAATCAAAATTATAAGAAAATAAAAACTAAGACAACTGTATTTTTATTTTATTTTTCATGTTAGTTTTTAACAAAGAGAAAATCAAAAAATGAAATCTAAAATGAGACGAAGTCATACAAACAGACACGTGCAACGTAAGAAGATAAGGCACGTGTGCGGACAAATACGTGCAACCTCATCGTCTTATTGAATTTTCATCACAATATTGATCGTAAGCCAATTCATTCACAATTAACCACGCGCTTGTCACGTTCCATGAAGATTTATAACCAAAAAAAATGAAAACAAGTGGCTTCAAATGGAGAGATGGTCAAACATGAAAATGATACCCAATTTTCAATTACAATTTTATTTAAAAGTTGTGGTGCAGAAGCCCTTGGGTTCCTCAATAATTGGAGTGTGAGAGCAGCGCGTGAAGAAAAGCAAGTGGATAGTAGGGAAACTATGTAGAGTGCCTATTTGATTTTATTTTGCTTCACTTTTTATGGCAGAAATAAGGAGAGAAAGACAACGCAAGTGTCTCCCAGCCACAAAATATGGACAAGGTAAAGCTCGGAGGTGGGCTCTGAGTGGACATTCAACTTCTTCTTGCCTACTTTTTAATTAGTAATGGTGATTGGGGGGACCACATATGGGCTTCAGTAAGCCTTTAGGCACTGTTTGGGGGTAAGTTAAACTGTTGTATTTTGGGAGTAGATTATTTTTTACTCATCATCATTTAGGCTTGATTTCACTTTGTTCCCATATATTTTAAAATATGACACGCTCATCTCTTTTTGATACAAATCAAAGTAAAATCGTTAGCTATGGTTAACGACGATGGATGAAGGAGAAAATATAATTATATTTTACGTAGACTAGGACATTAAAACGATTAATATACCCTTCTAGACTTTCTTCTTCAATTTTTTTTATTTTTCTTTAAGGTAGACTTTATTTATTTAGAAAACAAGTTTATTTGTAAAAATGTCAATTTTCTTGTAAATAAATTAAAAGTTATATATATATATATATATAAAGTGGATGAATTCCGTTAAGGCATTTATCACACACAAAAAGTCTAACCAATAAAAATAAAAAAAAATAGCGTAGGATACAAAGCAAACTAAGTATCCTATTTATAAATAACTTCATACTCATAGGTTACAAACACAACCTCGCACAAGAGGATGTGATTGTCAATTCAAACACAAATGCTTGAATACAGCGACGATATAACTATCAGACTTTCTCGAGTGAATCTCACTGACTACTAAAAGATAATATAAGATACAAGATGGTCCACCATATTATGGTGTGATTATCTTATTTCTTCATATTGTTAACTCAAGGTTGATCTCTATGTTGATTTTAATGATAACAAAACCATGTGTTTGTTATCTAATGATTTCAATTGAGTGTGTAAATTAGATTATAATATTTTGATAACAAGAAAATGATTAAGTTGATTGGTTGAGTACAATACAAGGAAATTACTTAGGTAATCTTATTCTCGAAGAGATTGAAGATACTCAAGAAATTCAACAAATATTGAAAAGAATGATACAAGGTCTGAAATTCTATCATAGTAATTTGTTGACTTTTTGGAAGCATGAAGATTGATAGAAGAACCTTATGAGTTAGTTTTATTTCGTAGAGATTGAATTCTATAAAAGGATCCAAGAACTTATTATGAGATTCAAGTATTCAAGGAAGATTATTTTGAAGAGTTTCAAGATCCCTTGGGACTCATAGTTGAAGATTGAAGAGCAAACTGAAATGCTTACTCAACAGATAATTTCAAACAGAATTATAGGCAGAAGTGTTAACACCCTGCTTGATGGTCAACACCTTGAAGATTCTTATTGAAGCAATTGGAAGATATTGTCAATACTCTCAATAATGGTCAACAACCTGAAGAAGACCGTTGATCCTCAAAAGCAAAGCAAACGGTCGACACCTTGCACCAAGTAAAGGTATTCTCTGTTTATGCCCAAAACCATAGTCAACACATTTCAAGATGGTTGACACATTCAGAAATCAAATTTGAAAATTCAATCAGATTGCCAATACCTTGAAGTGATGGTTGACAATGTTGAAGAAATGTATAGTTGCGATCTGTCAATCAGATTATCAACACCTTCAAGTGATGGTCGATAATCTAAAGTCAATAAGCTATCAAATTTAATAATCCCAGAAGATGGTCGACATCATGTTGAACTTGTTGACACCATCAAAAACTGATTTACGGAAAGACTAAAAGATGGTCGACAATGTACAAGATTGTTGACACCCTCAGTAAGCAGACAGAGAAGCAAGAAACCAAGATGGTCGACACCACAAAGCTAATTGCTAACAATCTGGCTCCAACGGTCAAAAAATTTAAATTCTCGAGAAAGCCAAAACCTGCAATATTTTACTCCAAATGCTTCTCCAACGGCTATAATCGACTAAGGGCTATATATAGATGATCCCCAACTCATTTATTAGGCTGAACAACACAAGATAAAGTGCTAGAAATGAAGATTTATTGATTGCATTTCATACTTTGTTTTTATTCATTGGGGGGTTTCTTGTGTGAGCATAAACTTGTTGTATTTACTCTTTTGAGAGTTTGTCCCTTGTATCAAATTATTGTATTACGCTTGGGGAAGGTTGTAAACCTTGTGAGTTTGAGTGTAGCTTAGGAAAAACACTTGTAAGATTGAGTGATCTTGGACAAAATTACTTGGGTTTGAGAGTTTGGTGTAAACTCTTGTAAAAAAGTGATTTGAGTACTTAGAGCAACTAGCATACTATGTAAAGGGCATTTACATAGTGGAGAATACCTTCAAGAGGATCAAGGAAGAGAGGACGTAGGCAAAGGATTGAGCCGAACTTCTGTAAATATGTGTTTCTTTCTCTTATGCTCTGTTTTTCATTCACTGCAGCATCATAATCTGCTTGCATATATATCTTGCATTGTGTTAGTGTTTCATTTTTTTATTTTTCATTAATCTGTAATTATTGTTTTAAAGTTTTAAAATCTCAATTCACCCCTCTCTTGGATTGCTATTTCGGGCCAACACATCTCCCATTAGAGCACATTATAATACTGGTAAAAAAATTAATAGTATAACATGACAAATTTGTACAAATTACTTGTTGACTCAAGGTTAATTCCCATGTTGATTTTGATGATAACTAAACCTTATATTATTTTACTAATGCATTCACTTAGTGTGCAGATTAATAGAGTTTATAATTTAGACTTAAAGTTCAATCTTAAGTCTAATACATGTCAAAGAGAATGCATAACAAATTCAAGATCAAGCAATAAATTCCAAAAGGTATGTAATGAACCAAACAGAGGATTGACGTCTATCTCTACTTCAAACAAATGTTTTATATTCGAAGAGATTGAAGGTGTTCAAACAAAGATTTTATCAAGTATGCATAGACTCAATGAAGACTGATTGCACTCCAGAAATAATGTAGACTTCATCAAAATGTGCAATGATCAGTTGAAGATGAGTTGATTGTTGATGATGTTGAAAATGCTAAATTGAAGACTTTAGCAAGTATGCAGAGATCAATTCAAGATAATGTGATTGAAGTCGCTAAAAAGAAGGTTCACAATAATTGTCTGATCTCTACCTGGAATCCAAGTGAAGAATTTTTCTACAATGTAAAGAATCAATGAAGACTAGATGTATAAAGAGATTGCATCAAGCTTGTAAAAGTCTCATTGAAGTGATTTTAAAGAAGAAAAAAGAATTGCTAGCAAAGAGAAGAAATCGGCAATAAAGCATTGTGAAGCTCTACATAATTGAGGAAGTGTGGCATTGAAAGGGATTGTTCTACAATGAAAGAGGAAGCCTTGCAGATAAAGAAGAAAATATCAACTTTGATCTAATGAAGCTCTGACCGTTTGAGAGTCAAGAGAAGATCAATATCAAATGATTGATTCAATCAAAATTGAATAGAAGTTAAATCTGATGAGTTAAAGAGATTTGATTGGTCATCATACCCCCAAAAAGATACTCCTTGAAGATCTTATACTACTGCTGAGATGATCTAGATCATTGGAAGACAGAATGCAAATTTCTGGGCAATGAGTGGACTCATGAAAATGAGGAGTCGCCTCATGGAGACAGAAGCAAAAGGCTTAAAGACCAAATGGACAATAAGCGGACTCATGGAAATGAAGAGTCGCCTCATGAACACAGAAGCAAAAGTCTGAAGACCAAGTAGATAATGAGTGGACTTATGGAAATGAAGAGTCGCCTCATGGAGACAAACGCAAAGGCTTGAAGATAAAATGATCAATGAGCAGACTCATGAAGATGAAGAGTCGCCTCATGACAATAGAAACAAAAGGCTAAAGACTAAATGAACAAAAAGCTGACTCCGGAAGATGAAGAGTCGCCTCATGACAGCAGAAGCCAAAGATGTGAAAACAGAATGAACAAAGAGCTGACTCATTGATATGAAGAGTGGATTCATAAAGACAGTGAACAACATCTGGTAAATGCAGAAGCAGAAAGTGTCGACTCCACAATCCTGGAGCCGACCCCTGGAATATAACGGCTAGTTTTTCTAACGTTATAAATGACTGGACGTGCATTTAATGAACCCAACAACCTCCAACGAATGGAATCAATACAATGGTTTATATACAAGCCTCCAACTGCATTTATAACCAAGGAATCAAAGGAAGAGAGACAAGAAAGAGATTCAACTGACTAATCAATTGATATTCCTGAATATTCTTCCTACTTTCACTTATAAGCTTGGATTGTATAATCTACTCTTGTTAGAGAGTTTGTTTGTTACTTGTATAATCTTATACACTTGTAAGGGATAGTTTGAGAGTTTTCTTGTAGAAGAAAAACTTTTGTAAGTTTGAGTGGAGCTTAAACAAAACCACTTGATGGCTGAAGAACTCGATGAGGAGTTCTTGTGTATAGTGAACTGAGCACTTTGTCAATCAGCATCCCATTTGTAATTGGAGGTTATATAGTGGAAGAAGACTTCAAGGAGGTCTTGGGGCGAGGACGTAGACCATGGTTTGTGGTTGAACCTCGGTAAATATGTGTGTTCTTTCTTATGCTCTATTTTCTTTCCTTCTTCTGATTATATTGCATTGCATATAGATTGATCACTGTTACATTGGTTAGATTAATTTTAATTAATCTTAATTGTTATTTATCTTCGAAAAACCCAATTCACCCCCCCTCTTAAGTTGCCTTTTGGGCCAACAATACTTCCCCATGCAAACTCTCATACGTGATTATGTATAGATCAGCGTTAAATATATGATTGGCCTTAGGTGCACAACCTATGTCACCAGGTATCTAATCACACCTTTCGCCAAGTACTATTTTACTTATATTACATTTTAGGTGACTCACAAATCACTATCTTTCAAGTGATAGGCATCAAACTCCCATGGTTAGAAATATGGTCCGCAACCTATACCACCATTGACGATTTCAGCCACACATAACATTTAGCGTTGACATGCACCAACAACTTGATCAAGTACTTGCTCAAAGGCCTAATTCCTAAAGGCTTTTCTTGATACACCTTATTAGTGTCTTTAGCATTACTTGAGCATAGATGTTACCCAGTATCAACATGATGCATACTTGTGGACTTTATATCTCATGTGAACTATAACCTCCGTATCTCCTTAATGTCTTTCTACCTTTAACAAACCAATTATGCCCCTTTAGCTAGAATTAGACTAGGCCTCCTCGGATCCTTCATATCTATTATTCATAGTTACATCCTTAATCTCATTATAGTTATATGCTCTCTGAATTTATCCAGAGACAATCCATTAGTCATAGGATCTAATACCACAACGAGCTAGTAGACTGATTAACGCAAAACATATTTACTAGTTTGCCTAGTATACCTAATTTTAAACTATCAACAAAACGTTTAATTCAAACTACATTACTTACCACTGTGCTGCATGCTATGTACTCAACTTCCATTGTATACTTTGCGACACAACTCTGTTTCTTGCTTAACCATGGAATAGTCGTTCCATCAAATAGGAATATATATACACTTGTAGATTTTCTATCATCTATATCTCCTGCAAAATCTGTATTCGTACAACCTATGATATCTAGTTCACTTAAGCCAAAACATAATTTTATATTTTTAGTGCCTTGTAGATATCTAAATATTTGCTTTACTGCCTGCCAATGTGTTTTACCAGGATTGGAATAGTATCTACTTACCAATCCTACTACATGACAAATATTAGGCCTAGTACTTGTCATTGCATGCATGAGGTTCCCCACAGCTTGAGCATAAGAAACATTATTCATCTCCTCAATGTCCGCCTCAGTTTGAGAACATATTGATTTATTTAGACTTTGTTCTTTACACACAGGTGTGCTCAAAGATTTACAAGTTTCCATGCTAAATTCGTAATCTAGATATGCTTCTTGATCTAGATATAAAAGTTTAGAATGTCTATTTCTAGTGATTCGAATTTCGATAATATAATTAGCAAAACTCAATTCCTTCATTTCAAATCTAGATCCTAAGAAAGTCTTAGTTTTATTAATCATATTTTGACAATTTCCAGCTAACAATATGTCATCTATATATAATGACAATAAAGTTAGCTTATCATGGCACTTATAAATATAAACACAGTAAGCTAAAAAACTAACCTCAAAAACAATTTTCAAAATGCTTGGTGAAATTTCAAATACCATTGACTTAAAGCTGTTTGAGTCCATACAATGATTGTTTTAACTTACAGACTTTCTCATCATATCTTTGTACTTGGAATCTTTCTAGTTGCATCATATAGATGTCTTCTGCTAACTCTCCATTAAGAAAAGTCGTTTTAATATCCATTTGGTGCAATTTCAAATCTAATTTAGCAATGACAAACATGATTTTTCTAACTGAAGCGAACTTTACTACAGGAGAATAAGTATCAACAAAGTCTATACCAGGTTGTTGAGTGAAACCTTTTGCCACCAAAAGAGCTTTGTATCTATTTAGAGTTCCATCTACTTTAAATTTCTTCTTGAGAACCCATTTACAACCTATGGCTTTTCTTCTAGTGAGAAGTCTTGAAGTTCCTAAACATCATTTTTCTTGATTGAGTCAATCTCATCATTCATTGTTTTAAGCCATTGTTTGGAATCAGTGCATTTTAATGACTTAGTAAAACTTATTGAGTCATTTGTTGTATAAACATCATCAATGCTTAGTATATAATGATCCTTTAGAAGAGTGGATGGACGCCTGACCCATTTACTCCCACTTTCCACAACATCAACATCCATTGGGACTTTTCACTTTTTCCCACTAGAACATACATCCAGATTATGTTGTTATGTGCTCACAATATCTACGAGAATTTAATAATGGGAATTATCATCAAGCAATTCAATTTACTCGATGGGAGTAACCATGTCTATGGGTTCAAGAAAGAAAACATCCATACTTTCTATTAATTCTCGTTTAGGGTGATAGAATCTATATCCACTCTCATTCTTCATATATCTAATAAACTTGCATTCCTATGTTTTACTTCCCAATTTAGCTCTTAATACTTTGGGAATTAACATATGTGCCTTACATCCCAAATCTTGAGATTTGTTACGTTGGGTTTAATTCGAGTCCAGTATTCATAAGGTGTTAGTGATTTAGCTTTTGTCTTCACTCTATTAAGGATATATGCTGCAGTTTATAAAGCCTCTCCCCAAAAATGAATACGAAATCAACATATGCCAACATGGATCTTGTCATATCCATTAGAGTCCTATTTCTGCTTTCTACAATGTCATTTTGTTATGGGGTATAACGCATTTTATATAGATGCCTTATTCCTTGTATTTTGTAAAAAGTGTCAAAAGCTTCATACTCACCACCTCTGTCATTATTTAAAGTCTTTATAGATCCACCTAATTGTTTTTTGATTTCTAACTTGAACTTTTGAAAATTTTCAATTACCTCAGACTTTTGTTTAAGCAGGTAGATATATCCAAATCTTGAATAGTCATCAGTGAATGTAATAAAGTACTCCATGCCCCTATGTGTTTTAACATGTAAAGGGCCACACATGTCTGAGTGGATTATTTCAAGTAATTTCGATGACTTTTAATGTTTGGTAAAAGATTTTTGAGTCATTTTGCATACATGGTTCACATATATCAAAATCATATGATTCTACTCGTGGTATTAATCCACTTTGACACATTCTAATCATTTTATCTCTGTTGATGTGATCTAATCATAAATGCCATAAATATAAATAATTATGATCATTAGACACATGCAAATAATCAAAAAGAGATACTTTATTATTATCAATTTTGATCAAGTACCTCTTATCAAACTTCACACCCTTCACTGATTCATCACCCTTCTTAATAAATACTGAACCAGTCCTAAAACTAACTGTGTAACCTTGTTGATCCAAAATTGGAACTGAGATCAAATTCCTACGAATACTAGGGACATCTAATACATTATGTAGTATGACTATAGAGCTTTGCATTGAAAACTTGTAATTTACTTTTCCTAGAATGTCACAATATGTGTTATTATCCATGTAGACTCAAAGTTCACCAATTCCCTTCTTCTTCTTTTTTTTTAAATCTATGAACAAATCTTGATCTCTTGCAATATATCTTGTAGCGATTGAATCTACCCACCATGATTGTGATTTAGGTTCAACCACCATTGCTTCCGAAACTGTCATTGCAATTTGTTTCCCATGTGATTTTTTATTCTTTGGACACATTGCTTTAAAATGCCCTTTCTCACTACACTTGAAACATCCACCAAATAACTTTTTGTTATTGTGTAGATTCTTCCCCTATTTGGGTTTCCCATGTTTTTTGATATACTTTGAAAGATGAATCCTCTTTGAAAGATGAAGCTTCAGTGGTTTTAGCCTTCAACAAGTTTTCTAAACCCTTATCTCTTCATCTCCTTCTCATTCTTTCTTCTTTCAAAACTAGAAGTACTGGTAGTGTGACCATTGTAATGTCTCTTCCATTATGAGTGAGAGATATCACAATATGATCCTAAGACAACGAAAGACTATTCATTATGGTAGTAACTTGTATCTTATCTGAGAGAGCATGACCTGCGTTGGATAATTCCTTCGCAATAAGTGCCATTTGATTAACATGATTGCCTATATCGTCATTTTCTCCTATACGAGTGCTGTTATATTTATCCAATAACAAATGAATATGAGCGTCAGATTTAGGACCATATTTTAATTCCAATGCCTCAATTAGCTCCTTGGCTATTTCATATTCTTCAAAAAGAGGGATATATTATCTTTCATATGATGAAGAAGAAAAGCCCTTGCTAAGGCATTGTCTTCCTCTCACTTTTCTCTTACTTTTATAATATTAGCATGATCAATAACGAATGCTGGTAGTTTGGAAGAAGTTAGAGTGTGCAACGTCTTCTCATGGGTAAAGTCATAAGATATATGATATCTTCATGCTTTAAAATTAACTCCATTGAGTATTTCAATTTTTGCATATTGAATTGTAACATTTATATCCATATTGAAAACTAGAGAACAACTTATAATAATAATAATAATAACTACTAAAATAACTGTGGTTGCAAGAAATGAAACTTACAAGAAGCTATGAAAATAAAATAACAACTTACAATATACTAGGATTATATGACCCTAGTCTTGCCTTGTACCTATTGAGGCAACCCCTACAATATGCCAAATTATTATTTGACGGACTAGCCATTTCACCTTCCATAGGAAAAATATGATTATGAATGCCTAATAGCCACGGGTCACTAGAGGGTTGCTTAAATCGGATAATTCTTTGGGGATATGGGCCTTTCAAGCGTCGATTAGTAGAGATTTCAGATTGATCAAGTAATGGTATTCTAAATGAAATCTCTTTTCTGACCTTCAGTTGTAGCCAAAAGAGGGCAAAATGATGAGAATGACGCCTTTCTAAAACCTTTCAAGAAGATTCCCCCTTTTTCCAATCTCTTGGACACTTATGAAATTGAGAATTATGGGCTAAAAATGTTGCTAAGTGATTCCCCTATGAATTACCTTCAAATCGGTGTTTGAATGACCCAAATTGGCTTTAAAACGGAGTCAAATGAGGCTAAAAACTACCCCTAGGTCAAATCTGCCAAGGCAGACGGATCCATGTCATGCCCACTCCTAATCAAGCGTCATTAACGCCGTCTTAGAATGAACATGATCATATAACTCACTATTCTATAAGCTAAATTTTACAACATTCCCAAAGATAGAAATCTTTAAGGGATAAACAACATCATGATATATAAATAAACACCATCTTATAATCCTCCTATATACATCAAAAGAGAACTAGTAATCCAAACTTATAAATAATTACAAGCAATGTAAATAAACTCAAACACTATCGTCTCATATACAACATAGTCAATGACCACTGACACATCAGTAAGAGCTTCTTGAAACTCTGCAACTCGACATCAACCACAAGGACAAAAGCTACTACGATCACAACGACAACTACAGTAAACTGATACTCTATCTCAATATTACTTGACAAAACAAACTGTGTGGGTGTGAGCTATATATCAGCGTGCTCACAAAGATAATCAAAGTTATAATTGACTGAATGATAGATAATCAATGAATAATCCACCAATAGACAAATCACCACCAATGAAATGTAATATCTCTTTTGATGCAATCTATGATACACTAAGAATGTGCGCGCGACTTAGATAATATTAGTGTCACGCCTAGATTTTTCGTACTCGAAGACACACAAGCGGAAAAAACATTGTACTCTCTCGTTAGAACTCACCCTCCTAGAAGAATGAATGCAACTATGTTTGAATTGAAAATTGATTTGAATAAAGGGTTTTTGAAAAACATTTGGAGTCGCCACCTAACTTGATTAAGGTGAGTTAGGTCACCTAAAAACTAAGACAATTCGAAAACTACACTTAGGGTTTTTAAAAACGATTTTGAAAAGATCTCCTCAAGAGAGGGTTTTTAAGGAAATAAGTTGTTTGGCAACCTTTAGAAAACTTTTAAGCCCTTTTTGAAAATAAACTCCATTTTGGTCTTTGAAAGCAGTGATTCTAGGTTCAGAGGTTGATTACGTGTAGTGAAGATGCACTAAGCCATCACCCTACCCCGCCCTTGCGGTACCTACATGTCTATTTTTCCTAAATTCACCTATGAGAGTCTTCATCTAACTAATGTTCAATTCTATTTACTTTGAAAAAAAAATGTTTAAAAAGAAATTTAACATGATGCATGATATGCAAGTGCAAGGAAAGAGAATTGAAAAATAGATTTGGACAGAAATTGATTTGATTTAAAAAGAAATTTGAAAAGACCTATTTGAAATTGAAAAGTTTTGGAGATTAGAAATAGAGATTTAAAAATAGAAATTTGAAATTGAAAGTTTGAAAATAGATTAGAGATTTGGAAAGATTTTGTAGAAATAGAAACTTAAAAAATGTTGTGACTGTACCCATGAGGGTTGCCTACGTATCCTTTTGGAGGAATCAAGTCAGTCGTAGTTCGGACAATAGTCCGATAGAAGATAAAAGATAGAAAATTTGATTTGAACTTAGAATAGAAGATTAGAATTTAGATTTGGAAAGATAGAACTTAGAAGAAATATTTGGACTTGACTTGGGAAAGATTTTTGAAAAGAATTGACTGGAATATTGAACTTGGAAGATTAGGGAAGTTGGAATTTAGGAAAGATTCAAATTAGGAAAGTTTTGATTTAGGAAGGTTTCAAAATAGGAAAGTCTTGTGTTAGGAAAGGTTTGAAAAAGGAAAGTTTCATTTTAGGAAAGTTTTGAAATAGAAAAGGTTTCGTTTTAAGAAGGTTTTGAAATTGGAAAGTTTTGAATTTGGAATGTTTTGAAATAGGGAAGTTTTGAAAGTAAGAAAATTTTGAGCTTAGAAAGTTTTAGATTTGGAAAGATTTTGAAGTTTAGGAAAGTTTAGAATTTAAGAAAGATTTGGGTTTAGAAAGTCTTAACATAAGAAAGTTTAACATAAGAAAGTTTCGAATTTGGAAAGATTTGAAATTTAGAAAGTTTTAGAATTTGAATTTTAGAAAATCTTGAAATTATGAAAGGTTTGAGTTTAGGAGAGATTTGAAAACTTAGATTTGGAAAGTTAAGATTTGAAAAGGGGTAGAATTAGGAAAGGGTTAAATTAGAAAAGATGTGGAAGTTGATTTTTAAAATTTGGGAAAGATTTTTATGTTCAAGTTTTGGAAACTTAAGATTTAGGAAAGTAGAAGATTAGGAAGGAGTTGAATTAGGTAAGATTTAGACTAGGAAGAGTTAAGATTTCTATTTCCTAAAACAAGGGATTGGATTTTATTTCTAAAAGAGAAGGTTTGATTTTGTTTCCAAAAACGGAGGATTGGTTCTAGTTTCCTAAACGGGAGATTGGATTTGGTTTCTTAAAGGGAAGATTTGATTTGACAAGGGTATGGAAGAGAAAGTTTTAGAAACCCTAGATTTGAAAGACTATAGTTTTGACATAAAAAATAGGTTTTTGAAATATGTATAGTTTGGATGTGAAAAGGAAGATTTTGAAAACCTAAGTTTTAAGGCAAGTTCGAAAACCATGTTTTTGGAAAGAAAAATAAGGTTTTCTAATCGTGAGTTCTAGGGCTTGACTTGGGCACCAAGAAAAGGAATTTTTGAAAAGTGAGTTTTAGAGAGAAAGATTTTTAGAAGGAGATCTAGAGAAAGAGTTTTTAGAAAGTGTGTTTTGAAAATAATTTTAAGAAGAAAGTTTTTGGAAAGTAAAACTTTTGAGAGAGTTTTGGAAACAAGATTTTGGAAAGAGATTGTTAGAAAGAGTTTTTAGGAAAGAGATTTAGGGAGTGTTTCCTAAGAAGGAAAACTAGGGAGTGTTTTTAGGAAAGGAATTTTGAGGAGAGTGTTTTGGAAAGGAGTTTAAAAAGAGAAGTTTTGGAAAAAGAGACTTTTGAAAAGAGAGCTTTTTGGAAAGTATATAAATGTCTCACTTTCCTAAAGCTATTCTAACCATAAAAAGGCTAGAACCACTTTAAGAAATTAGTTTTGAAAACAACAAGGGTTTGAAAATATAGACCATATTGGTCACTTTAAATGTAACACTTTCCTAAAGCAATCCTAGTCATGGAAAGGCTAGAATCACCCTAGGATTGTGATTTTGAAAACAAGTTTTGAAAAAGGAGATTTTGATGCAATCTTGAAAACAAGGTTAATGCAAAAAATGAGTTTGAAAACGATTTTTGGAAGAAAGTAAGATAATGATATGCACAATGCAAATTGGGGTCGTGAACATACAAGGTTAATGCTTCACCACATAATCAAGGGGGCTGAACCCACGTATTTTCCGGTTAGACTAAAAGAAAGCTCCCGACATGGTGACCCTCCAACAGTCTAATCCTACACATAGACCGGAATCCCCTTGTTTCAAGCATGCAAAGAAAGGGAGGAAGAAGATAGGGGATTAAAATAGAGAAAACCCAAGTGAGTTAGGAGGGAGAAGAGAGAGGGAGAAGTGCAGAAACTTAAAGAGAAAACCTACTATATGTCTTGTTTATTTCACTTGGCTTTGCGCGCCTTGCTTTTCTTCGGTCTTCGCTTCACTTCAGTCTTTAAGGGCTTGTCTTTGATCTTCAAAGCTTGTAGTTGTAGCAATCCAAGCCTTCGATGGAGGGTTGGAGGCTAGTGTATAAGTGTATAGGGGTGTAGGAGTGTATAGGAGGCTAGGGTTTGGTATATGGTGGCTAGGGTTTGGAAAACCTAGAGAAGCTAGGGTTGTAGGGAGGCTACGAGCTCTGTATATCGAATATTAAGGTTTTCAGACTGAGTTTATAGACCTTTTTCACGCTGGAAGAGGCTCTGTATTTATAGAGAGAGGAATGCACTGGCGCCTGTTGCAGTGGCGCCAAGCCAAAATTACACTGGCGCTACTAGGAGTGGTGCCACGCCATTTTTTGGCTTGGCGCCACTAGTAGTGGCGGCAGCCATTTAGGAAATATTTAAGGTCGGCAAGCAACGTATCTTTAGAAGATTTGGGTGCCTGTACTAGTGACTACCATGTAATTTTTAGCCTGACTTCACTAGGAATGACTACGGAAGGTCCGAGGATGAATTGAAGGGGCCGGGAATGACCCGGAGAGCCGAAAAGGGACAGGAACCCTTAGAATAATATCTCGGGGACAAAGTACTTGAAAAATGATGATAAGATTTGTTAGAAGGGTTGACTAGGCCATTAGGGGCAAAACGGTCAATCGGGCCGGAAAGCTACCGGGACGAACTTAGAATGTCCCGAAAGGAGACTCAAGGTTTGGAAACATTATTTAGAATGTTCCCAAAGGTTACCGGTTTGATACCTAGAGCCGGTGTGGTTGGAAAAGGCGACCGGCCCGTCAAGGGCAAAACGGTCATTTTGCACCGGGTTCGCCGGAACTGACCCGGAATGGTCCGAAAAGATATTGGAAGGTCGGGAATACTATAAGGAGCATTCTGGGGAAGTTACCAGTTTGTTATCCAGAGCCGGTGTGGTTGGAAAAGGTGACCGGCCCGCCAGGGGCAAACCGATCATTTTGCATCAAGTTTGTCGGAACTGACTCGGAATGCTCCAGAAGAGTAATGGAAGGCCAAGGCTGCTATCAAAAACATCCCTGGGAAGTTATCGGTTTGATACCCAAAGCCGATATGGTTCCCGGGGCTTTCGGAGGCCCGAGGGCAAAATGGTCATTTAGCTTCAAGTGGGCCTTACAGGCCCAAGAAGAAACTGATAGACTAAATTGAAGTTTAGAAGTCGGGTTAAAGTCTGAATATGCGTGTGATGTGTGAAAATGAGCCCATTCAGGCTGGAGATTGCCGAGCGGGCAAAAATGGGGGGCTTACAATTAGCCCAATATATCGATGACTTATTATCAAGGAATATCCACCGTGCCACCTTTTTAGGTTAGTCCACCGTGACTAAACCTAGGTTAGCCCCACATCCGCTAAACATTTTCTCGTGTAATGAAAATTATGCACACAATATAAGTTGTATGCAAATATCACCTCATAATTCAACAATCACCAATAATATGGATAAGCATATCTTATATTTCCACCTATTACCATCTTACAAACACAGTCAAGTCACACATTTGGTTGAACCAGAGTACTTTGATCCGCTTCTATACCTATCAAACACCACCATATCAAACTTGATGAAATAGATACTCTAATTCATAACCAAAATATGGTTATAGCTTATACTCCTTAAACATGTGATTTAGAACATCAATGATGCATTAGAAACTCAATTAGATATGTTAAACCCTTCCCAATGCAATGCAAGAGGTGAAAAATACAAGAATGTAAGCTCACTAACCGTCAGGAGGTGATGTGGATCGTCAGGACAACCAGAGGTAAGAAATGGCTTATATTAGTTTAGCGTCAAGACAGACCCCCCATCATTGTCCTAGCAACTAGAGAAGAAAAACTCCCCAAATTGGCCTATTGTCAGGACGACCAAAATCAATGTCCTGATGACCAGTGGCCTCTTTCCACCGCCAGGATGGACATCCCCACCGTCCTGATGACCATAGCCCAATTTTTACCCTTTTGACCTATCGTTAGGATGACCAAAACCACTGTCCTAACGACCAGATTCCCCTGTTTCCCCTTCTTTTGCTCGAAAATGAATTTCAAATCATGGTTTTAAGGTCTGTTCACCACCCCAACACAATAACAAGTTTTTCAAAGATTTAAAATGAAACTTTAAGACCACAACAAGACTCCACACACCAAAATCATAAACAACATGTAAGATTTCAAGTCTTTCACTTAAAACCTCTAATCATTCTTCCACACCTCACCACCAATCCACCACCATGGCATGAAATGACCTATTAATATGTAAGAATTCATAAAAATACAATTACAGAAGCATGAACGTGAGATTATCACCTCAAGAAATTATCATACAAGCTTTCTCTTGCAGTTCCTTCTTCCTACTCTTCTCTTCTCTCTTTTCCTTCCTTTTCTCACTTTCTTTCTCACCAAACACTTCTGTTTACACAAGCTCCTCTATTCTATCTCCCTTCTTGACTTCAAGACAACTATAGATACACCTTGTATCTATAGCTACACATGGCACACATGCATACTTGCTAGCAACAAGCACACACCTCCCATTAGATGAAGCACACACCACACACACACACATCTTATGCACACACCTCTCTAAGTAAAGCATACACCTAGGCGACATTCCCTATCACCTCCTTACTTCACTAATCCACCACTAATTCACATGATTAACATAGTTAATCACACTTTTGATAATTAATCATGATTAACATAAGCTAAACATATAGATTAATTAAGCTAATTAATCATGGATTAAGTCCACTAATCATGCTCCAAAAATATGATATTTCTCCCATGGCATGCTCTCGTTAAAACATATTAACCAAGCTCCTCAATTAGTGTAATCATGCTCAACAACACATGCAATTAAGCTAAACATAATGCTAAGCAAGATAAGGTTTTACAGTCCGGTTCAAGCGATTCACTGTAGAAGCGATGGTCCAGTTGAACCGGGCCGAATAGGGTACGGGTTCGGTCCGAGGCAGTCGGGTTGGGCCACTGTTGGGTTAGTCGTGAGCAGTGGCTTTCGGCTTAGGTTGAGTGAAATAAGTCTAGGCTAAGGTCGACTTGCGGTCTGTTGTTTTAAACCTTAGGCCTTTGATGTTTGGACTAGCCCAGTAAGGTCTTTTAGTAGCCTAAAAACCCTTCCCCAAGTCAGGCTCGCGGAAAAACACCTTCTTAACATTTTCTGACTCAATTTTTTCAACAGCAGCGTCAATTTTGTCACCTGAAAAATTCTAAAGTACTGTTTCCAACAATATTGGAGGCCCCAACAAACTTTTCCTCTTCGTTAATAATGGAAAATTTTTGACCAAAGCAATCAAAGCCCAGCGGTAAAGAATCTGTAACCAGTTCTTAGTCCAAAATATTACTCGAAAGATTGACAGTCTTAAAATTCTTATGAATTGGCATTGAAGAAAACTACTGTGATGCCTCTAAATCCATAATTAATTGTTTAAATTCACTTGGGATTGATTCTTCCAAATTTTCAACGTGCGTAATGCTAAAATCTAATTCAGATGTTTCAAAAGGCGCAGAGATTCGAAACTGTTCCTAGTAGCGTTGTTAGAATGTATATTGTTTTTAAAATTTTTGAAGATTTTCAGAATATCGAACACCACCAACAGTAATCTCCAATAGTTCTTCGTTGGGTGGCTTAATCTTCTGATGAAACTTAAATAGTGTGATAGATGTTGTCAAGCCCAATATCTGTTTGTTTATAGTTTTCTGAATCCCTAACAAAATACTATCAGTCTTGTTGCCTTCTTTTCCTTTCTCAAAAGAACTTTCTGAAACCATGCGTTGATACCACTGAAAGTACTATATATATATAAATGGATGGATCCCGTTAGGGTATTTATCACACGCAAAAAGTCTAACCAATAAAGATAAAGAAAATAACATAAGATACAAAGCAAACTAAATATCCTATTTTTGGATAACTTTGTACCCATTAATTACAAACATAACCTCTCACAAAAGGATGTTACTGTTCAATTCAAATGCAAACGCTTGAATATAGCAATGGTTAAGTTATAACTATCAGACTTCCTGCGTGAAAATTCTCATTGACTAATAAGAGATAATATAAGATACAAGATGATTCACTGTATTATGGTATGATCACCTTATTTCTTCATAAACACATTTATTGATTTTGTAAGTAAGCGAGATTGTATAAATAGGAACATACTTGACGGAGCAACAAAGCTCAAAAGGTCAAAGCGACAATATAAACTTGGATGTTACTTATCATCTACATCCTATTATATGATAAAAGGGAAAACACATCCCAAAACAAGAAGTTACATAATCAAAAGAAACAAGTAAAACATGTAGAGGAAACATCACTACTTGAAAGACGACTATCCCAAAGACAAGGCAAGCACATGCACAAAGACTCCAAGCAGCATAAAAAAAAAGAATCAAATTAGCTCTCCACAAAATAGCAGGGAAGGAAAATAGCCATTAAAATAAACAACAAATACTTAAATAGCAGCCATTTCAACCAAAGTATCGCCATAGGAAGCTCCATATCAACTTTAGACCATAATGGCACATTTCCAAATATCTATTCGCTTGATCATTTTTCATCCCAATAAGTGAGATAAATCGTGCTTGAACTCCCAAGACGATTTCCTTCAGAACTCGATGTCTATTTCTATTTATTTTTTGAAAAAGTATCTTATTTTTTCTGATTCAAATAGAATAAACTATTGTAGTGAAAGACAACCCTTTAATAAGGGAACTAAAAGATTTACCTCTTTTCTCAACTCCCGATAAGGAAAGAAACTGTTCACAACAGATACAATTTATAAAACCCTTAAAAGAACTAGTCAAGTAGTTGTCATTTAGGTTCATGATCTTCCATACAAACTTTCAATATGGGACTTAGCACACACTCACATGGGTTGGGGCAATCATAATCTCCCCTCTTTATGACCTCGCGTCATCAAGTCACAATTAATCATAAATATGAAGACCGCCTCATGTGATCCCACAACTAATCATTGATCCAGTATCATGTGATATAAAACTTCGCTAACCGGAGACCATGTGGGTCCGACCCCCTTGATTATGTGGTGAAGCCTTAACCTTGTATGTTCACGACCCTAAAATTGTATTGTGCATATCCTGATCTTGCATCTTCCAAAAGTTATTTTCAAAGTCGTTTTCAAAATTGTTTTCAAAATTGCATCAAAATCCTCTTTTTCAAAAACATGTTTTCAAAATCACAATCCTAGGGTGATTCTAGCCTTTTCATGGCTAGAGTTGCTTTAGGAAAGTGTTACATTAAAAGCGACCAATATGGTCCATATTTTCAAATCTTATTGTTTTCAAAACTGCTTTCCTAAAGTGGTTCTAGCCCTCTTATGGTTAGAATTACTTTAGGAAAGTGAGATGTTTTTACACTTCCTAAAAACTCTATTTTCAAAAAACTCTTTTCCTAAAAATTTCTTTCAATATACTTTCCTAAAACTTTCCTTTCCAAAGTTGTTTTCTAAAAACTCTTTCCAAAAATCTATTTTTTCAAAACTCCCTTTTTCAACTCCTTTCCAAAACGCTCTCCCTAAAATCCACTTTCTAAAAACACTCCCTAAATTCACTTTCCTAAGAAACTCTATCCAACAATCTCCTTCCAAAAATCTTTCTAAAAAACTCTCTTTTCAAAATCTTCCTTTTAGAAAACTCCTCTCTAGGATTTCCTTCCAAAAACTCGTTTCCAAAAGTGTACTTTCCAAAAATCTCTTTTCTTAGAGCCCAAGTCAAGCCCTAGAACTCACAATTAGAAAACCCTAATTTTCCCTTCCAAAAATATGGTTTTCAAACTTTGCCCCGAACCTAGGTTTCCAAAACCTCTTGTTTTCACATCAAAACTATACATATTTTCAAAACCTATTTTCTACTCAAATTATAGTCTTCCAAATCTAGGATTTTCAAAACTCCATCTTTCCAAATTCATGCCGAATCCAATCTCCCCTTTAAGAAACCAAATCCAATATCTCCGTTTAGGAAACTAGATCCTATCCTCCGTTTTTGGAAACAAAATCAAACCTTCCCTTTTAGAATAAAATCCAATCCCTTCCTAATCCAAATCTTTTCTAATTCTTCTCCTTCCTAAACTTCTCCTTTCCTAAACCTTAAGTTTTCAAAACTTGAACACAAAAATCTTTCCTAAAGTTCTAAGATTCAACCCTTTCCTAATTCTACCTTCTTTTCAAATCTTAACTTTTCAAACCTAAGTTTTCAAATCTTTCCTAAACTCGAACCTTTCATAATCTCAAATCTTTCTAAACTTCCAAACTTTCTAAATTCTAAACTTTCCAAAACTTCAACATCTTTCTAAATCTAAAACTTTTCTAAACTCAAAACATTTCAAAATTCAAAACTTTCTTAACTTGAAACTTTCTAAATTCTAAACATTTCTTAAACTAAACTTTTCCTAATTCAAAACATTTCTAAATTCAATACTTTCCTATTTCAAAACCTTTCTTAAAACGAAACCCTCCAATTTCAAAATTTTCCTATTTTCAAAGCTTCCTTGTTTTCTAAACATTCCAATTTTCAAAATTTCCCTATTTCAAAATTTTCCTAATTCGGGAACTTTCCTAATTTGATAACCTTTCCTTTTTCGAAAACTTTCTAAATTCGAACTTTCTTAATCTAAAACTTTCTTAAAATGAAACTTTCCTAATTCGAAACTTTTCAATAATGAAACTTTCCTAAAATGACAATCTCCTAATTTGAACTTTTTCGAACATTTCCTAAAATCTAATCTTTCCAAATCTTCCAAGTCCAACGTTCGAGTCAAGTCTTTCTAACTCTCAAGTCTTTCCTAAACCTCATCTTTCCTAAGTCTAGGTTTCTTAAACCTCAATCTTTCCAAAGCAAGTCCAATCTTCTCAATTTCAATTTCCAATCTCCTCTTCTAATTTCAAATCAAAGCCAACTCCCAATCAAACTCTTTTTCAAATCAAAACCTTCTATTTTCTATTGGACTCTTGTCCAAACTACGACTGACCTGATTCCTCCAAAAGGATACGTAGGCAACCCTCATGGGTGCGGTCACAACTTCTTTCAAATTTCAAATTCCACCACATTTTCCAAATCTCAAATTTTACAATCTTTTCAAATCTCTAATCTATTTTCAAACTTTCAATTTCAAATTTCTATTTCCAATTTCAATTCCATCTCTTCAAATTTATTTTTCAAATCAAGTCAATTTTGAATTAGTCTCTTTCCAAATCTATCTTTCAACTTCTCTCTTCTATTGCACTTGCATATCATGCATCATGATAATTTTTAAACATTGTTTTATAAAGTGAATAGAATTGGACATTGGATTGGTTGAAGACTCTCATAGGTGAATCTAGGGTAGATTGACATGTAGGTACCGAAAGGGTGGGGTAGGGTGATGGCTTAGTGCGTCTTCCCTACACGTAACCAACCTTCGAACCTAGGATCACTGTTTTCGTAGACCAAAACAGAGTTATTTTTCAAAAAGGGCTAAATGTTTTCCAAAAGTTGCCAAACAACCCGTTTTTCCTAAAAAAAACCCTCTCTTGAGGATCTTTTCCAAAATCGTTTTTCAAAAACCCTAAGTGTAGTCTTCGGATTATTCTTAGTTTTTAGGTGACCTAACTCACCTTAATTAAGTTAGGTGACGACTCCAAACCTTTTCCAAAAGCCCTTTATTCAAATCAATTTTTCAATTCAAACTTACTCGCACTCATTCTTCTAAGAGGGTGAGTTCTAACGAGAGAGTACAATGTTTTTCCCACTTGTGTGAGTATTCCTCGAGTGCGAAAAATCTGGGCGAGACATTAGGCACGCCAGTTTTTATTGGCACTTTATTCAATCATTTAGTACCATTTCTAGGCCTTTATATGCCCTCTTGGCAAAAGACACACCATTTGAGTGGACATTGTCTTGTTAACTAGCATTTGACAAACTAAAAAATCACTTGACTACGGCTCCCTTAATCCAACCTCCAAATTGGAGCCTACCTTTTGAGCTTATGTGCGATGCTAGTGACTTTGCCGTAGGGGCTGTTTTAGGCCAAAGAAATGATAAAAAACTTCATGTGTTCTATTACGCGAGTAAAACATTAAATAAGGCCCAAGTCAATTACACGACCACCGAGAAAGAATTGTTGGCCATTGTGTTTGCCTTGGACAAGTTTTGATCATACTTAGTGGGGTCGAGAGTGATAGTTTTCACCGACCATGCTACCCTTAAATATCTCTTGTCCAAGCAAAATGTAAATCCTAGATTGATTAGGTGGATTCTCCTTCTTTAAGAATTTAATCTTAAAATTAGGGACAAAAAGGGAGTGAAAAACGCTGTGGCTGATCATTTATCTTACCTCCCTTTTGAACACCCTAAAAAGATGACTCTCCTATTTGTCAGACTTTTCCCGATGAACAACTCATGTCTTGCAATGCCGTAAATCATGCCTTAACTCCGTGGTATGCCGATGTGGCTAACTATTTGGCCACAAAAGCAATACCCTCTCATTGGTCCTCATTGGGCAAGAGGCGATTTTTCTAGCTAATGAGGCAATTCTTTTAGGATAAGCCTTACTTGTTTAAATATTGCTCGGATCAAGTTGTGAGGCGATGTGTGCCAGATGGAAAATTCCAAAGTCTAATGGGATTTTGTCATTCTCATGCTTGTGGAGGCCATTTCCCATTGAAAAAAGCTATGGCTAAGATTTTGCAAAGTGGACTGTATTGGCCTATAATGTTTAAAGATGTTCACTCTTTTTGTGTGGCTTGTGATAGATGCCAAAGGCTAGGGAGCCTTACTAGGAAGAATATGATGCCCCTTAATCCTGTCCTTGTTTTGGTAGTTTTTTTAACTGTTGGGGCATTGATTTTATAGGTCCATTTCCTAGTTCTTTTGGGTATCTCTACATCCTATTGGCAGTTGACTATGTTTCAAAGTGGGTAGAGGCTATCTTGACACGAATCAATGACCATCAACTTGTGGTCAAATTCTTAAAAGAATATATTTTCTCCCGGTTCGGTATGCCTCGAGTCGTCATAAATGATGGTGAATCCCATTTTTGTAATAAGCCAATAGGGGTAATCATGAAAAAATATGGCATTATTCACGAGGTTGGCTTGCCATACCATTCCCAAACTTAAGGCCAAGTCGAATTAGCCAAGTGAGAAATTAAGACAATCCTAGAAAATATGGTTAACCCGTCTCGAAAGGATTAATCTTTGCGCTTAATTAATGCATTGTGGGCCTATTGAACGGCTTACAAAACCATTCTTGGTGCCTCCTCGTACCATCTTGTGTATGAAAAAACGTATCACATCCCGGTTGAGGTAGAACATAAGGTATATTGGGCAATTCGACAATATAATGAGGGGTTGGGTGAAACCGATGACTACCGTAAGTTACAATTGAATGAACTTGATGAAATAAGAAATAATGCGTATGAGAACGCAAAAATTTCGAAGGCCAAGATGAAAGTCCGTCGTGACCAACACATTCATCGAAAAACTTTTAATGTTGGTCAAAAGGTTCTTCTTTATAACTCCCGATTACATCTCTTTTCGGGAAAGTTGAGAAGTAAGTGGTCCGGCCCCTATCAAATCAGAGAAATCTTTCCCTATAGTGCTATTAAGGTGTAAAATTTTAAGAATGGCACACCTTTCAAGGTTAGCGGGCACCGTTTAAAGCCCTAATTCAAGCCTTTCCGTGGTGAGGTAGATTGTGTGGACCTCATTGATCCACTAATCTTGATTTAACGATGGTTCGACTAAGGCCCTACCTTCCCTTGTTTTTATCCTCGGTCTAAATCATGTTTTTGCTTTGAGGATAATGCAACCTCTTAAATGGGGGGTGGACGAGCTTTTTTGAAGCTCTTTCTTTGTATAAATTTGTAGTTTTGTGGGTTTTTATTTTGTACATTTGTAATATTTGTAGTTTAGAGTTGTTGTTTTACATTTTTGTGATTTTTTTGAGTTTTTTTGTATTTTTTCCAAAAATTTTGTGTTTACCATTCGAACGCATCGTCCAAACGGTTGGGGACTATTCAGACTGTATGTTTGGATGGAATTCAGATGGAATCATTGATCATTTGAACTGTATTCATACACGGGTCAAACGCACCTTTCGGATGCATTTTTAACCGTTCGGACGCCTTTCTCCGTCTGGACGGTACCGGACGTGCATCAGACGTTTGCCCGGTCTATAAATATGTGTCTGAAGTGAGTTCAGACTCATTACAGATGCTATACGGAGAGGTTTTGAGAGTTTTGAGAGCTATTGGACGTTAGCAAAGCCCTGCCGAAGCTCGAGCACACGCCCTTGACTCTTCCACCTATCGGTTCACACTTCCCTAGGTATTCCTGTGCCCTTTCTTCGTAGATATTTTATTGTTCCCTAGAGTTTATATTCTTAGATCGAGTCAAGTATGGTAGGTAGAGGGGCTCCAAATGCCCTTCCAGCTGCCCCAACAAAGGCACAGTCGCTCCCAACCTATGACCAGGACCATTTTGTGTCGAAGAATGCTTTCGAGGCATTCTCCCAAACTTGGATTAAGAGAGGCCTTGTACTTGAGCATAGGATGGATCTAGATCAGTTCAGGGACCCCGGGTTTTTGTAGGCTGAGGTTTTTGAGACTAGGGGTTGGGCCTCCCTTACTACTTTCATGGGGGATGCCATTTTCTCTTTACTCGCCGAGTTCATGGCTAACCTATCTATTTGCTGCACTACCTCAAGACATGAGCAGATCTTTTCTTGGGTCAGGAGGCACGACATAGAGATCACTCCTAGTACTTTTGCAGGGATTTATAGACTACCTAGAGTAGTAGATCCTCAGTTTAGTTACCTAGCTCAAGGAACTCCTAAGGACTTTGATATTGTTTCTGCCTAGGTCTGTTTCCCAGGCACTTAGTGGGCTGGTTATCGGCAGCTGCCAGCTAGGGTTTTGCTCGCAGTCTACTCTTCTCTGTTCATTTTTTTGTTATCACTCCATTTACCCTGTAGCTAGACATTCGAATGTTAAGAGGGTTAGGGTGAGTCTTTTGTGGGCCATAGGAATGGGGCGGACCATAGATCTTCCGCTTGATATGTTTAGAGTACTGGCAGACGAGTGTTTGCACCCATCGGCGCAAGGTTCTATCCTATTCAGGATTTTGCTGACCCGGGTGATTGAAACTGTGCTTGGCCCAGTTATAAGTATGCCTTGTTCCCAGCCGTCGATAGGTCAACCATTCAGCGGGGACTTAGGTCACGCAGAGCACTTCATCAGCAGCAGCAGTTCTAGTCGCTATAGCCACCTCTTTAGATGCTAGCTTAGTAGCAGGATCAACAGCAGCCACCAGTGCCTGAGCAGGAGTAACCAAACCTTACGAACCTCGCCTAGTACGACCTGCACATTCATTTTGGCCAGTCACAGGATCAGCAGCAGCAACAGCACTTCCAGCCACAGCAAATGCTAGACCAGTCATTGCAGATGCAGCAGACATTACATGCCTTAACTGCTGCATTAACACAACAGTCTGCTGATCTTACGAGGCTGAAGAGTGCCATCGTTGCGGGAGCAGCCAAGCATCGAGACATTTTAGCTGCTCAGGCCTCATATGATGTTCATATTGCTACACTAGAGCACCAGATCCAAGTCCAGACTGAGCATATCATTGCATTTGAGGGTCAGACTCAAGGTCAGACTAGGATCATCGAGGAGTTATTTGTGGAGGTCCAAGCTTTGAGGACAACTACAGCACCACCCCCTGATGACGATGGGGATGATTCGCCATAATTTAGGGTTTAGATACATTGTGTACACACATCATATCATTACATCATACTTGTATCTAAAACCCTGTTTTGATATAGTGGACTATGTTTTGAGCTTTCGTTATTGTACATCCTTTCTGTATGACCTTTATCTCTATTATATATTTTTGGATTGTTTAGATACAGGTGTGCTCAGACATTGGTATATTCTGTTCACTTGTAATGTTTTGATGGAGATTTTGGTATTGTATGGTATCGGTATCAGTTTTTCATTACGTTTGCACATCTACTCCTGTCTTTCTTTACATACGCATTTTTAGTTATTGTGATGGATGTGTTGACCTTTCATTTCCAATGCACCGTACCACTGGTTGTGACAGTATAACCCAATTTGAGTTGAGATGGACTCATTTCCTTACTTTGAACTCCATGCCGAGTGCTTAATTCATGCGTTAGTAGAGAGTTATACACTTTGAGCACAAGTTATGCTTTGTGACATCAGTTGTTACTTGATTTTGCATTATCATCCTTTTCTAGTAGAGATTATTACCTTGTGAGCTTTAGAGTATTTACTGCCTTTTAGAGCGTTTACATTTACTCAAGGATTGATCTTTCACCCTCATTTCTTTTGAATAACTTCATTATGCTTGCATTTGGTTCATAAGATAAGTTTTGATCTTAGCATTGACACTTTTACTCTATGGAATGTTACAATTTGGCACCTTAGATGAGGTTCTTGGCCCATATCCTTCTTGATAGCCATTAACTCCTCTTTTTATCTTACCATGTGCTCTTTTATTTCATTTGTCACCAAATTCTCCTTCGAGAGATACATTGTGAAAGTGGTATTCCATTTCCCTTACTTCTAAGGGGGAAAAGGATTTTTTTTTAAAAAAAAGAGAAAAAGAAAAAAAGGAGGAGATTGGTTGAAAAAGTCAATAGAAGAGTAAGTATATGGAGTAGTTGAAAATATCAAAGTGAAAAAGGGAGTATTATGTGGGTTGGCAACAAAGTCAAGAAAGAGGAAATTGTGAAGATTAAAAATGTTCACGTATATGATGACTTGGGTGCATAAAAGGGAGAGTTGGAAATGATATTTATTCATTATCTCATACACTCATGAGTTGATTTGTACTTCTCATCATTCCCACCTTATACCTCTTCGCCTTTCAAACCACTTAATTAACCTAAGGATGCTTGAATGTAATTCACATTAGCGTAAAAGATTTATCTTGTCAATTCTTTGAATCACTACTTATCTATGAATGTCTTTTCATGAAGTTATGCCAAAATTGATATACTTACATTTTCACCGGTTCTTGTATTGGATATGTTCACTTGTATTGACTACTACACTTACTCCATTGTTGAAAATGTCATTGTGAGAACTATGTGGGTATTTAATTCCGAGTGTATGTCCGTGAGGATTGAATCAAAGCTTTAAAAGGTTGTATATGCTTAAAAGAGTTACATTGGTGTTGCTTCACATGACTCCTCACCCACACACATGAACCTCTCTTTCGTATGACTTTTTGCATACTCGTGTATTTGTTTGAAATTTAGAGTGTATCCATCGAATTCTTGAGTGGGTAGTGCATACTTTTACTCTATCTTGACTAACTGTTCACAAAAGAGATGTTTATGGGTATTATCACTAGAAACCCTCACGAGACACCACTCGTCCCCTAGGGGTTTAAAGGCTTAGTGCATACACTAAATGCACTGGGGATTCCCCCGAAATAGGACTTTACTTTTTGTACTTATTGCTTTCTTTTATGTATTTTTGATAAGGACTAGCGAATGCTAAGTTGGGGGGTGTTGATTTCACTCCAAAAGTGTAATCTTTGTCCCCTAATTAGTTGTTTGTTAGCCCTAATATGGTTATTAGAATAAGCTTTTAGCAATAAATTGTTCTAAACTTGTTTCGTTAGTGTATTGTAGGTTTTTGGGCTAAAATGGCGAAATTGGGCCAATTGCACAAAAGACCGTCTGGACGCATCGTCTGGATGGTGATCAACCGTTCGAATGGTGATTTCACTATTTGGACGTATCGTCCGTATGGTGATTTCACCGTTTGAACTTACCGTTCAAATGGTTCCTGCACCGTTCGAATGCTATATCAGATGATCGAGTTCCAGAGTCAATCTTTTGCATCTGAAGCCATTCCAGAGTCGATATTTTTTGTCCAAATAGCGTCCAAAGTATGTTTGGACGGTAAAACAAACGTCCGAATGGTTAGGCTACCGTCTGGACAGTGCGTCCAGACGCCGATCGGATGCACATCGGACGAACAACCCAAATTTGCCCAAAAACCTTGCCGCAACTGAAGGAGGGGGATATAGAATTTTTTAGGAGTTTTGTGGGGCGAGAATTGGGGAAAACCAAGGGGAATGTTTTATTTTGATTGTATTATGTTTTGATTTTGTAGTTAGATGTTTGTATTTGGATTAGGAATAGATCCTTGTTGTATTTTTCTTGTAATCTTCCATATATTCCATTTGTAATTTAAATTAGAATTGTATTAAATGTATTTTGGCAAGCTTTCATCAATGGAGTTTTCTAGCTAAATCCATAGTTTAGGTGCAAGAATGTAAAGATTTACCGAGGAAGACATGAAAATTGCAAGGAGAGTTTCTAAATCTCATTGAATATTTATTGTGTATTTATTCTCTGTTATTTTGGAATGGATTGTTCTAGAAATCTTAGACCCATAATCATGGTTAGTAACATATGATTTATTTCTAAGAACCTATTAAAGGTGATAAAATCTAATTCCAAATTAATTAGAGAAACCTAAATTTTCAAAGTTAAATCTTCCAAATCAAGGATCCTTTGGAAGATCCTTGATTTGAGTTAACCCAAAATACCCCTTTCCAAATTTCATGCTAGAATTGGTTGATTGGAACAATTGCACCCAAACCCTCTTTTATTCAATTTAAATTCCGAATTTGTCTCACTTGAATTTCCATTAGCTTGAAGTTAATTTAGTCTTAATTGTTTTAGTTGTAATAGAATTATCAAGTTGATTTCATTGCGCTTTTTAGATCTTAATTACTCAATTTAGTATTTTAGTTGTTATTCTCAATTAATTGCCTAGATGATAGTAAAAACCCATCAACAAAACCTCTAAAGATTTTTTGTCTAATTTGAGTCACCATAGGTTTCAGTTCCATCCTTATGTTGCAATTTCGATTTGAACAATTCCTAAATTGCGCTCTTTTTTATTGTTAGATTGGTACAAATTCCTTGGGAGAACACGATAGTGGGGAATACCTCCATTTAAACTACAACCGCTTCCGACACGTTAGTTGGAGCGTGACCAAGCAGCCACCGCTATAAGACTCTGGACAGAGGTGAGACGGGTAACTGGAGCAAAGGTCTCCTCATTGTTAATGTCATACTCCTGAGTGAAGCCCTTGGCAACTAGACGGGCTTTGTAACATTCCACAGAACCATCAGAACGGGTCTTGATCTTATAGACCCAACGACACCTGATCACAGATTAACTAGGAGGAAGATTAACCAAGTCCAAAGTGTGAGTCTTGGCAATAGCCTGCAATTCATCATCCTTTGCTTGCTGCCAAAGAGGATTAGAACTAGCCTCGCAATAAGTGCGAGGCTCATATTGAGCAAGAATAGTGGAAAAACAGTGATAGTCACCAAGATGAGGAGAAATCTGCCTTACCCACGTAGAACGTCGAACAAGAGGCTCATTAAAAGAAAAAGACTGAGAAAGATCAGAGACCGGAGAACTAGCAAAAGGTGTAGGACCAACCAATGGGGGCTCTATGGGATAGATTGTAACAAAAGGCACAACAGGTGTGATAGTAGTAGGGACGTGGACATCCTCAAGAGGGACAACATCATGGGCAATGACATCCTCTAGAAAGAGCTCAATAGTAAGATTAATGAAGTAAGGAGGAGCAAAAGGAGAGGATAGATGGAAGGAAGATAAAGAGGAGAACATCTTGTGTTCCCAAAAGACAACATGACGAGAAACACAAAGACGTTTAGACAGAGGGTCCTAACAACGATAACATTTGTGCTCAATTCCATAGCCCAAGAAGTAGCAAAGATGAGCTCTAGGCTCCAATTTGGTACACTCATGAGTCTGAAGTAACGTAAACAGGTACACTAAAAAACATGAAGATAGTGATTATCAGGGATAGTACCATACAGATGCTCATAGGGAGTGAAGTTACCAAGGGGAGCAGAAGGTACACGATTGACGGTGTAAGAAGCAATCAGAGTAGCTTCACCCCAAAACCATTCAGGGCAGGATGCAGAGATAAGAAGAGCACGATTAGTATAAAAAAGATGGCGATGTTTTTGTTCAACACAACCATTTTGTTGTGAAGTACTGGGACAAGAATGATGAGGAACAGTGTCATGCTCACATAGAAAGGCAAGAAATCATATCACAATATTCTGCAGTATTGTCAGACCAAAAGAACTTGATATCACGAGAAAATTGGGTTTTGATCATGCAAGAAAAATCATAATAGGTTTGTTGAAGTTGAGATCGATTTTGCAAAAGATAAAGCCAAGTATATCTAGAGAAATCATCAATAAATATGACAAAATACTAGGAGTCTCCTATAGTGGAAGTGGGAGAGGGCCCCCAAATATCAGAGTGAATCAAGTTAAAAGGGGTGAAAGAAAAAGAAGTACTATTATTAAAGGATAAAGTCAGTTGTTTGGCAAGTTGACAAGACTGACAATCAAGGTGTTCATTAGGGACAGAACCTAACACACCTTTAGACAAAAGAAAATGTAAACGACCTAAGGAAACATGACCTAAACGGGAGTGCCAAAGTCCAAAAGATGAGGAAGTAACAGTAGACAAAAAAAGTTACAGCAGCAGTCAGAGTAAGAAGGTAAAGATGAATGAGTTGAAACAAGTGATCATGTTTACGGTCTATCCTAAGAGCTTGTCCTGTCCGTGAATCCTGCACAACACAGGCAGTAGAAGAGAAAAGAACAGTAAGACTAATATCATATAATTGGCCAACAGAGATAAGATTGAGTGTGAGTTTAGGAATATAATAAGTATGAGGGAGTGAAAAAGTGGAAGTGGAGACATGACTAACATGATCAATAGATATAGAGGACCCATCAGTAGTATAAATGGCAGGAAGAGCAGACACAGAAGATTTGGAAGAAAAAGCTGTCAAGTCAAAAGTCATAGGATTGCTACACCCAGAGTCAAAGAACTACGAAGAAATACCTGAAGTAGCTGACAATGCAGTAGAGGAGGGAGTACCAGAGGCAAACATAAACTGTTAAAAGAGTGCAGAAAGATCACTGACATTGATCACAGATGAGGAGGAGGAAGGAATAGTAGAATCCTCAATAGTGACAGCAGTAGACTGAAGGTGAGAATCTCTTCGAGAAGGATGTTTGGGGCAATCAGGGAAAAAGTGACCAAGGCCACGCTGACGACAGTGCTTGCAAATCCGAATGGGGCAGGTAAGTAGTTGATGGTTAGTGGCATGACAGAATGTGCAGGCATCAGACTGGGAACCACCAGGAGATGAAGAACCTCGAGAACCACCCGAAGAGCCTCAAAATCGAGAACTAGATGTGGTAAGAACTGTGTCTATAGGTGATGGTCAAATGAGGCCAAAATGAGTCTCCTCAGATAAGAGCTCAGAAATAGCCTATTCCAAGGTAAGAAGTGAGAAACGATGGAGAAGGGAGGCTCGAATAGGCTCAAATACATCAGTGAGAGCCATAAGAAATATAATCAGGCACTACTGATAGTAGTAAAGGGCAAACTGAGCAGCATTAGCAGAACATGTCCAAATAGGCTCAGACGGAGTCAACTGGTCCTAAATAGTATATATTTGAGACAAGAAGGCGTTGATAGACTGATCAGATTCCTGTTTCAGATGATGCAGAAAAATCAGAAGCTGGTACTGATGAGCAAGATCAATAGTGGTGTAACGGTTGGCTAAGAAAGCCCAGATGGAGTGAACTGTGCCTGTTCGGAAAATTAGCTCATTTTGTGCCATGTAAATTGAGAGCTAAAATCTCTTTATATCTTGTGTGAGTCTTGAGTATATTGATTACATTGTAATGACCTTAGATGTTAGGATTTTTTCTCCATAATGCCTCAAGGGAAGAATCAACAATAGTTGGATGAATTTTAAGAAGATGGGTCATCTCCAAAATTTAAGAGAATTTGTCTCTAACTGATCCGTTCTCGTGTAATAGGTTTTGGACCATGATATGGTTCGAATTCAAAAAGGCTCATTAAAGGAAAAGTTGTAGATCTTTAAGTCTTCTTTTTAGAGAGTTTTGAATCTCATCAATCCAATATTGGAGTAAAAAGTTGTGGTTACAATACTGAAGACTGCACCATGGAATTTGCCGTGGCACACTTCAACTGTGCCATGGCGCACTCCCCTTAGCAAAAAATATTCATATGGCAGAGAGTTGCGCCATCAGGCACACTAAACTGTGCCATGGCACACTGGAATAGTTTTTGTCAGAATCTGCTTTCCAGCCTGGCACTAAAAAGCTAAAAAATAGCTTTAGCCCATTAAGGAAAATGTGAGTACATGTGGGAGGATTCTCAACTGAACAAGAAACATTATTTTACATCATTTACAAGCATGTATCATATATACATCTTGCTTATACACTTGTACACTTGCTCATACACTTGCTCATACACTTGTGCACATGAGGATCAAACTTGCTCATACACGTGCACATGAGGATTAAATTTGCCCATACACTTGTGCACATAGGGATCAACGGAAGAGAAATTCTAGGGGTTTCTTCTTCAACCAACAAGGGCTTGTAGCAACTGCCATAATATATATATAGAAGAGATTCAAGTGGGTTGTAAGGGAGTATAGAAAGAAAATAGATTCAAGTATTTTGTGTGTCCACTCTCCCACTTAGAGTCATCTACTTCATATGTTAAGAGCCTATATGTTCTAAGAGGACTCTTTATCATACTTTCCTTCATACCATCAAAGAGAAGAGAGTAGCTTGTTGTGATTCAAGTTGCTAAATCGAAGAGCTTTATCGTGGACTCAGTGGAGAATCAAGTTGGAACGAGTTCGTGGATTCGAATGATGTACAAGCTGCAAGGTTCAATCCTAGTTGTGGATTCAATGGTATAAGAGGGTTGTAAGGCATTCTTATACTTTGTTCCTTATATAGTGCTTGATTGGAGCTGGAATAGGTCCTGTGATTTTCTCCCGCAAGGGTTTCCATGCTAAAAATCTTGTGTGTTGATGGTTGTGTGTTTTGATTTATGTTTATGGTTTACTTTAGATTAATCATTACTAATACTTGCTTAAAAAATGAGTAAAGACCTATTCACCCTCCTCTAGGTCCATCTTAAGGTATAAATTCATATTACCAAGAACACTTGGTTTTTTTAATAGTGACAAATCGTTCAAATTGGAGACTGATAGAAGGAATGGATGTATTCCTGAACCAGGTAATGATCTGATGATTTTTACTATCTCATTCCTCAAGTTGTTCAGTGAATTCCGTAGTCGTTTCAGCTACACCTGTAACAGGTGCCTGAATATCTCCAGTGACATAGCGCTAAAGTTTTCTCCCCTTGAGAAAACTAGACATGGCTTGAGACCAAGGAATATAATTAGGACCCTCCAGAGTGAGAAGAATTGGTCTAGAGATCTTAGAACGCTCCATAATTGAGAAACGTGAAATAACAGAAACCCAACAGTAAAAAATAGCAGTAGAAAAGCTTTCAAAGTAAGAAAAATAGCAGAAACAGAGCAGAACCAGTAGAAACAGCGGCCAAAATCAGATTTACAAGGCCTGAATTAGTCAGGAGTCGGATAGAAATGGCCGGAGTGACATTGTAAAGTTGTCGAAGTTTGGCCAGAAGTCGTCGAAAGTTGGCTAGAAAGTGGCCGGAAAGACACTAAAAATTGGCCGGAGTTTGGCCGGAAAGAATGAAAAAAACCTTAGGAGTTCTGATGTGGAAGATCCCTTGAAAGACAACCACGGAATATACTTTCCCTTGGTCGGAGGGTCACCGGAAGATGGCCGGAGGTTAGCCGGAAAGAAAGAAAAAAATCTTAGGAGTTCTGATGTGAAAGATCCCTCGAAGGGCAATCACAGAGTATACTTTTTCTTAGCTCTAATACCATGTTAGAAAAGATAGAGATATGCAAAAGAGAATGTATTGCATTGAGTGATTTGTTGTTTATACAGTGAGTCTATTTACATTGCAAGAGAGGAGAGGAAAAAGTCTATTCTAATAGATGTGGAATAGACAAACCTAACATTAATAAGAGGAAGAGAAATATGAAAGATAAATATATACACTAACACCTAGAAAGTAAGGCAAGAATAAAAAGTACCCATAAAGATGATACTTGGTACTTCATTTTGTGGACCAACATTGGAGAAAAACTACAGAATAGAAGAGTTCTTTTAGCTAACTAAAATTTCAACTATTGAAGGAAGAATAGACAACTCTTCTACAGAATAAGAAATTTGATTCTGCTGACCAGAGATGTTGACAATTTTCTTACGTTGATGACAATTCTCCCGTATTCAGTTCTAGCACAGGTTTAATTCTGTCCTAGGTCCAAAAATCTAAAAAAATCAACTCAGTTCTCCTATTGGTGATGGGTTACTCGATTAACTTCAAAACCATCTCAAGAACCAACCCTTACATTTTTCACAAGATTTTATAAATTGTGTAGTTGGTTAATATGTCTCAATTTTATGGGTAGTGACTATGGATTTTATATATATCTCTACATTATCATTACATAATTATTCATAGTCAGTTGTTATTTTTAATAAACAAATTTTATACAAAGTTATAAGACCCAAGGTCTAACCCAAACTAACCTAAAGTTTGTTAAGTTGTGTTGATTTAATTCTACAACCAAGTCAATTTGGTGAAGGGTCTAGACCTGATCAAGATCAGTTTAGTCCGGAATTTGACTCTAACTCAAACCGAACCAATCCTACACACCCTTAATAATATTCACATCATATATATATATATATAAAGTTGTGTTTGGCCAAACTTTACTCTCTCTCCTAGGTGTTGCTCTTAATGTTCTGATATTTTTAAAATGCTATCTCATAGGGCCAATTCTTATAATAATACAATAAGATTTCATATTTAAGTATAAAGTCCTATTGCCTCACTAATTATTATTAAAATCTAACAAAGTCCCCTATTACGTATAAAGTCCTATCAAGTTAAGTCTCTATAAATTATCACATGAAATATAATACAAAATCTAATTTTAAGTACAAAGCTCTATCCAATTATGTCGCTACAAATTATCTTAGTAAACATATAAATTTAAGTGCAAAAGTCTTATCCAATTAAGTTTTTAGGGTTTGAATTCTATTATATACAAACAATGATTGATGCACGATAATCAAGATTTAGCCATTTAACTTCTTCTTTTTATTAATAAATTACTTAATACATGGAGTCCCCATTATAATGGAGTTTTATATTTAAAAGTCTTATATTTGATTTAGGTTATATTAATATAAAATTAAAATATTACATGAAATTATATTTGGTCAAAGTTTATCTAAATATTGCTTACTAGCACCATAATTTACAAAACATGTATCAATAGTTTGAACTTTTACATATCTAATTATAAACTAATTAATAAATAACAATAATTTAATTATTTTTCTCATGGCAGTTTTGAGTTATAACTTTAACTAGTATACCTAATCATTATTATTGCTTCTCGAGTTTAATAGTTTTTCTTAATACTCTCTCCATAGCTCTCTAAATATCTATATTTATATGCATGTTGTACGTAAACGTATGTCTCTTAAAGTTGATAGATAAAATATTTATTATATTTTCTCTTCATTTTATAAAAAGGACTTTTTAAAGTAAATATGTAGTATTAAATAAGACGAATATAGAAAAACTTATATATTACAGAAGAGGATTAGAACAAGTGCACATCTATATAGGTTTGAAATTAAATACCAATTTTTAATATATATATATATATATTTACTTATTATTTCTTTTATACGCGTATTACGCGGGTACACTACTAGTACTGAACTAATTATAAAATTAGTAGTTCTTCCCTAATTATTCCTTCTTTTTTTTTCTTGTTTGTTTTCACAAATAGAATTACTCCCACACATACAAATAACTCTCAAGATCCTTTATGAGTAGAAAATAAAGTACAGTAATCAAGTAGTACAGAATTTTTCAATACACATGACTATCAGATTGTGGTATGCAACATTTAGCTCGTTAAAAGTCTCTCTGTTTATAATAAATTAATATTACTAATGTAATAGAACACCACACGTTACAATTTAACTATGATAAATTTTGTACTAACTGAACTGAATACATGAACCAAAAATAAAAATGAAAAGTCAAGATCAGTGAAGTATCACCCTCTGGAAGTTAACCAATGTCCAACAGTGCAAGTTGGTTGGCTTTTAGCCTCATACTGCCAATGCATTCTACTTGGCCTTGACTACCCTCAAATTCATTCAAAATAAAGAGTTTTTTAGAAGAGTTCAAGAAATAATTGACAGGCCTATTTATGTATAATATTTATTAATACGTATAAATAAATAAAAAAAATTGATTTTTCATCTAGATCTGAAACATAATAAAAAAACTCATTTTTTTTTTTATAGTTAAACCATACAGTACATGTAATATATTTTTGAAAAAAACTTGAAGAAAAAATAATGATATAATCTAATATAATGTTAGCACATTATTTATTTTATAATTGGTATATAATTATAACACTACAATTACTATAGAATTATAATAATATAATTATTGACCATTAAACTTATTTGCTTTTATCAATTATAGAAAAAGCTAGTATAGCTCATAGTTTGTGTCTTTACTAGTATAATGCCATATATTTTTTTATATTTTTTAATAGTTAATATACTTAAGTTATTAAGAATACTTTTCTATAGCTTGTCATTAATAGTCAAAATATTAAATAAAAATAATAATTAATAATTAACATACTCATATATCAACTATGGAAAGAATAAACTAATAAAAATAAAACTTATTTACCTAGCACTTTAATTTAACTGTTTGTTAATAATATATTTTAAAAAATTGATAAAAAAAAGGAGACAAATACTATCTACTAACATGTACATTAAGAAATTACTTTTAAAGTTTACAACATTTTTTTATCCCATTTTAACTAATGTTTGTAAGATTTCCGCATAATTATATATTCGTGTTTCTAATGTTCTCCTATTTTCATACCAAATTTTGTTACCTCATTTTTTAAGAAAATCATATTAAAATGTATGTATTGCGTACGGTTCTTTTGTCATCCCGTGTTTTACTAATGTTTCGTATTTAGGAATAATTAATGGAGGCTTCTAAATTTCAAGAATAGTAACTACCATATTAGTGCAGGGGAAAATGCAATGACAGTTGGTTCTTACAGTTTTTGCAGCACATGAAAATGCAGGCATGATGAGAATATAATGACAGGGATGGGATTCAAAAACCATCCCAAGGTAGGCATTACAGTGGAAGTAGTGTCCTCCTCTAGCTCTCATGCCTTCAGGCTTTATCTGTTTCACTAAAGCAAAGTTCAAAGCATCAAGCAACTTTAATTTAACCGTTTGTAATAATATATTTTAAAAAATTGATAAAAAAGGAGACAAATACTATCTACTAACATGTACATTAAGAAATTACTTTTAAAGGTTACAACATTTTTTTTTATCCCATTTTAACTAATATTTGTAAGATTTCCTTATAATTATATATTCGTGTTTCTGATGTTCTCCTATATTTATACCGAATTTTGTTGCCTTATTTTTTAAGAAAATCGTATTAAAATGTACGTATTGCGTACTGTTCTTTTGTCATCCCGTGTTTTACTAATGTTTCGTATTTAGGAAGAATTAATAGAGGCTTCTAAATTTCAAGAGTAGTAACTACTGTATCAGTGCAAGGGAAAATGCAATGACAGTAGGTTCTTACAGTTTTTGCAGCACATGAAAATGCAGGCATGATGAGAATATAATGACAGAGATGGGGTTCGAAAACCATCCCAAGGTAGGCATTACAGTGGAAGTAGTGTCCTCCTCCAGCTCACTGAAGCAAAGTTCAAAGCATCAAGCAACTTTAATTTAATTGTTGGTTAATAATATATTTTAAAAAATTGATAAAAAAAAGAGACAAATACTATTTACTAACATGTACATTAAGAAATTACTTTTAAAGTTTACAACATTTTTTTTATCCCATTTTAACTAATGTTTGTAAGATTTCCGCATAATTATATATTCGTGTTTCTAATGTCCTCCTATTTTTATACTAAATTTTGTTACCTAATTTTTTAAGAAAATCATATTAAAATGTACGTATTGCGTATCGTTCTTTTGTTATCCCGTGTTTTACTAAAGTTTCGTATTTAGGAAGAATTAATAGAGGCTTCTAAATTTCAAGAGTAGTAACTACCATATTAGTGCAGGGAAAAATGCAATAACAATAGGTTCTTACAGTTTTTGTAGCACATGAAAATGCAGGCATGATGAGAATATAATGACAGAGATGGGATTCGAAAACCATCCCAAGGTAGGCATTACAGTGGAAGTAGTGTCCTCCTCCAGCTCCCATTCCTTCAGGCCTTATCTGTTTCACTAAAGCAAAGTTCAAAGCATCAAGCAACTACCCCTTCTGAAGCTGAAAGTTGTAAGTTGGCTTAAAACTAGAACATCCTCAGCACAAAATAAGTTAAAATTGGAACACATTAGGAAACTCCCAGAGTCTCATTTCCGCTCGAGCCGGTGGCTGGGGACCAAGAAGTCGATGATAAACACTATGGGTAAAGGGGCAAAAATAGAGAAGGAAAAGGGGAAGCAGAGACCAGAAAGAGAGTGAGAAAGAGGTGTAAAATTCTCTGTAAGTCAAAATTATGCCAAAACCCAACCCCATTTTACATAAAATCAAACCTATATTTAAAGGCAAACCCAAAGGAAGAAACAATTCAGTTATAAAATTGAAAAGAAAATGAAATAAAGTTAGGCCTAAATTTTCAAACTAAGGTTTTTGTTTCCTTTTGACAGCAAAAGCATACGTGAGCAGCTCGCGTCCTTAGTCCCCATCAGTTGACCTGCTGCTACTAATTAACTTACAAAAATATCAGAAGCAATGCAAAAGACAGTGAAAACCTTAACAGATTTTTCTTTAAACTTGCCAAAAAGTAGTCTGAATACGTGCTTAACTGAAACAAAAAAAGTTGGCATCTCCGAACAGGAGAGAAAGGGCAATAAGTACTACCAAGTGCATCTTGGGAATAGAAAAAGGAAAGACAATTGCTCTGCTCTGAAGAAATGGAAAATGGATAGAGAAAAGGTTGAAGGTTGAATCGAATGACAAAAAATATCAGTCCAGACTCACAATATTAGCAAACACTTCAAATACAGTCCTAAAATGCCACTTCTTGAATGACAATTACAGATCCTCTCAAGCTGTGATGTACCACTGCTGCACCCGCGGCAACATAGTCAGTATTATCCATGCTTCTCTCCAGAGCCTGGAATCAAACATCTGGCCCTTCCTTTTGTCTCATCGCTTCATCCCACAAAAATCAGCAAAGCACTAACCTTCCCATGCCTCGGATATTTCTCTAGTCACACTTAATGTTTTTGTAGATCCGCCTGACGAACAAATTAGAGCCCAAATAACCAACAGCTCCTGATTTCAGAGAAAATAAGCAAAAAACCATCAATGTGAGGAGAATATAATTATTTTCAGCAGACAATGAATATGTCTAACAGAATAAACAAAAGAAGTCGACTTTATCTAATACCTCTACACAGAGAGAGAGAGAGAGAGAGAGAGAGAGAGATTATTCCAGAAATAATATCAAATCAGCAAAACTTACCACAAAGTATTCCTAAGCCGAGACAGAACATCAAAGTGTATCCAAAATAAAAGCTAGTCTGGAAGAAGCCTGACATCTTAGTCTTCACAGAATAGTAATACATAGAGTACATGTACACATAAACAGCAGTGGAAGCAGCAGAGAAGAAAGAAGTCCATTGCCAGTGATAGTTCTCAGCATTCAATAAGAAATAGGTCCCGACGATTGTCATGCAAATGGTTACGATTATCAAAATCATAAAAACAAGCAGCATAAAGCCATAAACGTAATATACCTGTTAACCAAAAGTCGAAGATCAAGTCATAAAGAGTAGAGTATAAAATTTCCAACGGAATGAATGACAGTAATGGCAAGTAAGTATATAAACAACAGAAATAGGTCCTGACAATTGTCACATGAATGGAAACAATTATCAAAATCACCAAAACAAGCAGCATAAAGCCATAGACGTAATATACCTGTTAAACAAAAGTCAAAAATCAAGCCCTGAAGAGTAGAGAACATATCAAATTTTAAATGGAACGAATGACAATAATGGCAAGTATATAAATAGCAGAACAGGAACAAACAATACACTACATTATTAAACAAAATTAATTAGACTCTTCTGCACGAAGCACTAAAAGTAGATGAGAACTCGAAAAAGGATGACTGGAACCTGAGCCTCATAAGCTTTGGTTCCCAAGCACCAACACTTAGCATGTGGCACACTCATGGGTCAATGACTCCCCGCAAAGTGGCCCCACTTAGAAGATTGTCAGTAAATCAATCATCATGTACTTAAGAATTTTCCAACACTTCTCTGATACAGTTTCTACAAGTAACATGATAAAATTAAATGGTTCGACACAGAAGTTGAAACATTTAAGATGGGATTTTGTGTTCCAGCCCACTATTTGCAAGCCAATTGTACCAAAGTACAACAATTATCAAAGATCAGGGAAATCATAATAAAAAATTATATATTCAAGATTTCCACTCTTATAAAACATAATAGATAAGATTGAATATGAGATCCTCCACCAAAGCCACATACTTCCTCAAAATTATTGCCATACTGCCTCTTTGAGAAAGCCATAACTTAAGGAAAGCTCTATATTGTAATTATGACTGATAAGGTATCTGTGTTCACAATACTAAGTGTTCCAGAATGTAATCCACGGTTCACAAGCAAAGGGAAAGTCTTGGAATTTGAACAATCAATCCAACAAAATGGCAATTTAGCAGGAAAGGAGAATGCAAGAATATAATTAAGCCATGTTCATATTTCATAATAACTTGGGCAAATTAAAGGCCAAGGGCCAACAACTTCCTCTCATACAATTCCAAAACAAGGAAGCACTTACCTTGTAACTCCAGAAGGAAGTGAAGACAAAATACATCTCAATGAAAATGCTTCCAAAGGGAAGCAGACCTCCCATGAGAGAGACTACAGATGGTGTGAGATACCAATTCTTCTCAGGAATTGAACGAGGGATGGTCTTTATGCGACAGGGATTGTTTGGAGCACCACTCCAGTTTCTTCCAACAACTGTACCAAGAAGTGCCAGAGGAAAGGAGATGAAAGCCCAAATGAAAAAAATGACAACCATTGTACCAAAGGGAATTGCGGCTAGAGATCCGTAGAATATGGCAATTGTGTTCAAGATGAACCCAATCCCAAAGCACATAAAAGGGAAAAGTGATGCTGTGAGAATCATCGACTTTATCCAATTTTTACCTGATAAGATCACAGAGAAATAAACCTTCCATTATATGCTGAGAATATAATGAAATGACATAATAATCTAAATAGACACAAAGTAGAACATAATGCATAAATTAGATCTACAATAGAAAAAAGGACAAAATAGATAATAAGTAGATAAATGACATACCACCATTGCGGGAGTACATGCCACCACTCACATAACCAGAAATGAATGATGTAAGAGCATAACATATTATAAAAGTTGTGACAATTGCTCCTCTCCTGAGGCATAAGCAGGGAATAATCAGGTAAATTAAATAAGACAAGCTACCACAAATTTTCAAGTGTACACAATAATATCAGAAATCTGAAAGCAGGCATTTGCACCCTAAGCAACTCAAAAATGGACCATAATATGAAGCCGACAACATGAAAGCAAAAAGGAATGCCCTAATCAAGATAAGATACAAATCATGAACCAAATGTAGATAAATAAATGCAATCTCACTTTTTTTTGTGTGTGTGTGTGTTGGGGGGGGGGGGGGGGGGGGGGGGGGGGTGCTGGAGTGGGCACTCACGAAGGCATCGTCAAATGGCAACCCAAAACCAAAGCCAGGCACAAAATAGGGAGCAGAGATACATTATGCTTTAGATCTACAACTTTCCAAGTTTTTGCACAGTCAATCTTTAACATACCCAATGTACAACATCCCAATAATTGCTAGTATGATGACAAGAAGAACAAGGACTGCCAGCTGAGCACCAGTGCCAACAACAGCAGAAAGTAAAGCCAATTTTTGAGGAGGGCGAAAGACATCTCCATGGACAAGTTTCCAACCAGACTCTTCACTTACATCCTTTTCCTAACAAGTGAACAAGTGATTGTGATGTCAGCATGCTTACTTTAGATAGAGGTGACTGAGTGAATCTTGTCAACTGACTGATTAACAGATACTAGCACAATACACACACATATATATGTATATTTTGTGCTAAATTTGCACAACATACACATATCATAAATGCATAGACATATTATCACCCTCACAAACAAAAATTAAGTTAAGAAAGCATACAAGAGTCTCCAGATCATCATCTTCCCGAGCATATTTGGCATAGTCATTTCGAAGAGTACGCATTAATATCATTGACACCAAGCCAGCAAGGAAGATGACCATCATGAAAGAATTGAAGATGGAGAACCAGTGGATCTGCACAAAGTAAATGTTGTTTATAACCTTGCTGAAAGGAAGCCTAGGAACAAAGAAGCATCCTCGTATGATAGTACCAAGAAAATTTTCTTCAGTGACAATTTTTTGAACAAGGTCCTCACAAATTCCAATGTGTAAAATGTAACAAGTTATTAACAAATAGACACAAGGAACTTTGCAGCTGAAAAGTTAACAGCTGAATAAACCATCTATTACTCCTAGTGGTAGTGAATATTCAATTGAGACCAGCAGCAAGGACCAGTATTCACCTGGTGCTCAAAGAAAGGATGGTCCAGGTAAACATCAAAACGATGCGCAAAAGTGACCTTCGTGGGGATCCATTTAACAGAATAAGTCAGATCTAATACTCTCCCTTCTTCCAATGGTTTAGGGATGTCTTGAGTGAGATTAACATGAATAATCTGCAAGCATAGAAGTTTTACGGAAAAAAAAACCTAAATGAGGTTGTCAAAAATTCAACAATTAGACTAGGAAGCTTAGAAAACAACTCACCTGATTCCCATTGTATTTAATAATTATATTCTTGCTTGTATACAGCAAATGCTTACTATCAAGGTTTCTATCCGGATGCAGCTCACCAACAAAACCTGATTAGTGGAACTTGTGATGAGATCAAAGTCAAACTATCAAGAGGACTAAGATAAACTTACAAAAGTAAGTGAATGCATACCCCATAATGGTAAATCATCTGATTTCCATCGAGCATAAGGCAGGAACAAAGGGAGAGAGAAAAAGAGGTTAGAGGAAATTAGAGTGAAATGTCAAAAAATAAACTGAATTATCAACTAAACCTCTCCATATGACCAAAGAATACAAATCAAAGCAGTGATCAAATGTACAATCTGGAGGAAAATCTTAGCAGTAACGGGAGAAAAGAAACCAAATGTAACATACCCACAAAGAACTCAGACCAATATGAGTTATCAATTGCATCCTTAAACTGCTTAACCTTTGTTGCATCCAGTTCAAGTTCACAGACGGTACTCTTGTCCACATTTTCTGCGGAATGAATTGTCAAATAAGTTAGATATTTCTCCTTAATGATACTCAAATAGATAAATCACACAAAACAGTCTACGTACTACTAAACTTTATCTCAATTTGGCTGTCAATAAGCTCATTTCCACCCAGAACCTCACCAAGGCCAGCCCACTTATGAGCAGCATTGCCAGGTGGGTGGCAGAACGGGAGGCTGTAGTAGTTGTAGGTTTCTTGTGGATTGTTATATGGTCCAACCTTGTTCACCCATAGGGTGACGGGATCGTCTTCCTGATACTGCAGGAGACAACAAGATATGTAATGGAAAAATTGCAACAAAACAGAGAAACATGTTTCACTACAAATCTTCATGCATGCTACAGTCGGAACCAATGTCTAAAACAAGGAATTTATTCAATTGTCCAGTGTCAATGATTGCACACTCCAGCACCAATGGATATGACAAAATATCATGACTGCAGAAAACATAAGGGTTGTTCTTTGAGCTTAAAACCACAGCTTATAATGCTTCACACTTTTACAATACATTACAAGAATGCAAAAAAATAAAACTTAGAAGTAAACATGGAGCAGGATGCTAGCATCGCTGAAAACCTCCTGGTAATTTATCATGTGCATTTTTCTTGGGTGAAAAAACCATCAAAAGATTTCAGCCAAACATTTTCAAGAAAAAATTCATAGAAAGTCTTAACTTTTATAATCAATACAGGTTCAACTTTAACCTTTTTCATGGAGGATTCATTCTAATATCTCATCGAAGACTTAGATGCAGAGAAAATAGAGATGAACAAACATAAACACGCTTGTGTGCGGGCACACACAGGAAAACAAAAAAAAAAACAAGGGAGGTGTTCAACAATAATATGTGGGAAAAAAACTATAAGAATTTGACATGCAAAAATTAGGGTTGTTCAAAAAACTGCCCGACTTGATTTTGTGGTTCCACCTATTAGTTTTGGGTGGATTTCAACCAATCCGACTGTATTCGGTTTGAGTGGGTTTTACCCAATCACCCTATGAGTCGAGTGTGGTTCCAAAATTCTTCAACCAGATCTGATCAGGTCGGGTGGCAGGTGACTCCCCAATCCGACCCGTGAACACGCCTAGCGTAAATACAAGTGTTTGATATAAATCGGACACCTATATCTACTCTGTGAATACTTTTCTTCTTCATATGCACTCTATAGGTACTACTATCCCAAATAATGGTAAAAGTACTTAAATAGAAGAGCAGAGAAGCTAAGTTTATGGTTAATGTGAAAGGCCCAATTTACAATGAAAAATAACACACTTGTAATAAGAAATAAATGAGATGATCTCTCAACTGCTCAAGTTATGTGTATAAACAAGACAACTCCTGCTCAAGATGAAGTTCTTCAAAATTGGCTAGGTTAAACATGGATCCAGTTTGAGCTGTCAAAACTAGATGGGTTAACCACTCAAAGACGGAGCTTCAGAATTCAACTGCCAACTCTGTGTAATGGGCTTTTTAAAGACAGCAGCTGAAATTGGATAAAGCTCAATAAAAGCACATATTTTGTCCAACAAGAACTAGCTTGTTTCAAGATTGGTTCATGTAGTACAACAATTAAATGAAACATTTCCAGAAAGAACTTCTATTTGTTCATTTACCTATGCAAGCAATAAAGGTCCAAGGCCCATAGACCACAATTTTATGTGAAGCCAAACTTTTGGGCCTTTTTATTTTTTTGTTTCTTTTTATTTTTATTTTTTTTGGGGTGGGTTGGGGGGGGGGGTTGGTGGTGTTCTAGTCAGCCACCCATAGTTGAAGCCCAAAGGGCCACAGTGCCAGGAAGCCAAGGCCCAAGTCCAATGGCTAGCCCAAAAGGAAAAGAGTTTCCCTTACTGCTAATGAAGGAGGTTACTTGTATGACTTGCTAACTATTTCCTATGATATAGTAGTACTACTGCTCACTACCTAACTAAAGTATTATTCAAATGGACGATTACCACTTCAAAACTCCATTGTAAAAGGAGGCAGTTGTATTCATTTTGTTGTTTTTGCAGTTAATGAATATAAAAAAGTTCTTGAAGGTGTCTTTCCTTCATTTTGCCTATTAGGTGGTCATTCCTTGAAGAACCCTAGGTATATCATATCAACATATTTCCTTTGTTCTGTATATTCATTATTTCATTGGCACAAAATATTTCATGTCTTCTCGTATCACCCCCTCAACTAGGAGATTGAACTGCCCAGTTCATATCAATTGCTTTTTCTGCTTCACTCATTTCATCTTAGATTTTTGTATCAAATAAGTGACTTTCTAAAAATAATGTTACTGCAAATGTCACCCTCGTTATCCACAAGCCTACTTTATTGGAGCTCAGTCTAGCTCACATACTATGCATTGAGTCTAAATTATTCAGTTTGATGATTTACATGGAACAAATTGATCAAATAACAGAGTATGAGCAACTCATGCAAAACTTATTTAATCACTAGTTATCTGTATCAGAAGCATATTGACCAGACTGTAAACTGATAATTATGAGGCATATCAATCACAACATATCATAATAATATCACCCAACTCCCAAAAACAAATAAAGACGCATGTTTTTTTAGACACCTTCTCACATCCAACTATATTCTAAAGCTCTTTCTGTGAAATATGCTAGCTCTTCATTGCTATAGACATAATTCAAAAATGAAGTTCATGTCGGTTGTATTATGTTTGCTAAGGGAAAGAATTTATAATCAGGCTCAAAGGCTATGTTACATCGACTTGTGTACAGGTATGAGGTGCGAGTTTATGTGTAAGTGTTGGAGTTGTTTAATATCGATGTCCAAGGACATGGGGACACGGCAAGATATTCATACTTCTTAATATATTTGTTTTATTTTCTAAGATAAAATAGAGTTTACAAGGTGCTATAGAACATTTCATGCATGATATGGGCTTTTTATGAATATCTATATGGTAAACTCGAATTAGTAAATCTTTTTGTTAGGTGAATGTCTAATAATACACACTAGACACATATCCATACCTATAGCCTTATCCAAGTGTTGGAGCCCAAGTATCCGACACATGTACTTCGTACATTTTAGAAGAGTCCCCGTAACATAACTCAAGGATTAAGACTATATTATACTATATTTCTTTTTTCCTGGTGTTCACAGAAAGAGGATTAGTACTTCCCTCTTAACAAGCATCATATATTGCACAAAGATTCAGGCAAGGGGAAAACAGCACAAATTGCTAGTAATCTCAAACCAAGTTACTTATGTTGTCTTTAATTCACAGGAAAAAAAATTAAAAAAACAATTGCCTAGGGGGAAAAAAGTAAACCACTGTCTATGAATGAAGGAAAGGAAAGGAAGGGAAAATGCTTTAAAAAAAAAAAAAAAAACTTAATTATTTTAAGCATGTTCCTTTGCCTGCTCTCCTCCTTCCAAAAGTCCAATTTCAAGCCCAAATTTGCTTCCTCTTCTTTTCCTTCATTTTCAGGGGAACGAAATAATACAAAATTACATACATATCTTACACAATACAACATCAAAGAAACAAACCGAAAGTTGAAATTGATACCCCAAAGTAGTCATAATTCTATGCCACAATGTACATATGATCAATTAGTCTCCCACGTTACGTAGCTTCACAATGCGTAGAAAAATTAATAATAAATAAATGTTCTATCAGTTAAGAAAAATGACAGATTGAAGATCTAAGGAGTTCCAAAGAGGAATTTTGACCAATTACAATTTTGACCAATTACAGGAGCTGATGAGGGCTAGATTTTACCTTGTGGTCGGATTCGGAAGCGAAGATGGGAGAAGCGAAGAAGAAGAAGAACAGGGAGAAAAGGAAGAGAGAGAGGGTGGTGACGTACGAGAAGGTTGATCGGATGGTGGAAAGCATGACTGGTGCAACAAATTCAACAGTGTCGGATTTGTAGAGGATTCAAAGCTACCCAACAGACCTCGATTGCCATTTCGTCGTGTTTGCTTCAATTTTTTTTTTTTTTTCTTGCACTGGGGAGAGAGAGAGAGAGACTGAGAATTGAGATGGCTGCTAGAGTCGCACATTACGGGGATTTTGACAGCTGAACGACTCGACTCAATAATCGGACCTGGGTTGGGCTCTTCTGGGTTGGAAGACTGGCCCGGTTTTGTCAAACATGAAAGCCTGTCCCTGCCGTGTCAAATCTTATTAGGACGCGTAAGGTACGAGGAAAAATCCTTGAAAAATTTTAGTTTTTTACATAATTTTTGTTCAAAAACCTCCATGAGAAGTGTGTCAGTAGTATTTTTAAAAGTAATAAGGGCTGCCTAACCCATAGGCAGGTAACTCCTTCCTCGCTTTAGTAAAACCCCTATATAATTTCAACCTTTTTAGAGAAAAAAAAGAAGAAGAAGAAGAAGACCCCTATTCAAGTAAGAAAAATAAAAAGGTTTGCTAGGGAAAAAAAATTTAAAATCAATTACATTAAGTAAACTTCAAGAAGAAAACATTAGTTTAACAAATAAATAAATTGTACTAATAAAAATTTTTTAAGGCCCAAATTTTTTAAAATCTTATATGTTATAATTAATACTCTATATAAGTTTACAATTTTTTTTTAAAAAGTCCCAGTCTAAGGAACAAGGCCCTGTACAAAGACAGCCCACAATCAACTCCACTATTTAACTTCAACAAAAATAATAAAATTTATCTTTTAGTTAACTTGAAAAAATAAAACCCATGACCCTTTGTAACTTCCCACAACTTAATGCAGTTAAAAGAAAATCTTAAATTGACATTAACACCTACTCTAAAAATCCATTTTTTCAGCATTCCACAAGTACCATGTCTCAGCATAATAGAAAGGTTACTCACGGGCTACGCATCAAGAATTTGAAACATATATGATGATGCAGTAAACTAGTAAGGTCGGTCTCTAGGCTGGTGGCGAGCTGCTCCGGTGATTTGAGAGGAAAAGAGGGGTGAGGGACACTGGTGTGGTGCCTGCCAAGGACATTCGGATGCTAAAGTTAGGATTCTGGAGATATTTCAACAGAGTTTTGACTAAGGTTTATGTTTGCCTACCTTGTTAGAGAAGATGAGTTTTCCTTTGTATGGGTAGGCATCTTGGTAGCCCTAAGAGGGTGTTGCGTGTATAGAGATAGTGGGAAATGGCTGTCTCTCCACATGGCAGCGTGGTATTGGAGGACTTGACTGGTGGTAGGGTAGTAGGGAAGTGGTTATCCAACTTCACACGTGACTCTTTCTTAGGTGTGCGTCAGAGCGAGAAAAGTGACTACCTCCTGCTACACGCAAAGTCTTGGAGTTGGTAGCACATTATCATGATTGGGTTGTCAGTGGTGGCCGCTATTAGTTGTGGCAGTGGGGAAAATGATCGGTATCATCTACTCTATCATGGTCTGCTCGGTCGTGCTAGGTCATGGTCTGCTCAGTTTGTTCGGATCTGTAGGCTTGTCTGCTCGGTAATGTAGCTGCTCGGTCGTGCTCGAGTCAGCTGGAGCTCTCAGGGTTAATCTCCATTGTCTTTTTGCTTGACATGTACCTTAGGCATAATGTCCTCGATACAAGCGCCGGTCAGCCTTTGCGGAAAGTCTTGATTGATCCCCATCAGTTGCCCCCAATTCCCCTGAGTACCTCAAGTGTGGTTAGGAAAATTTGGTCGGTCGGCCCCATGCATAGAGTCCTGATCGGTCCTCATCAGTTGCCCCCAATTCCTTTAAGTACCCTAAGTGTGGTCAAGGAAATTTTAGAACTAATGAGTGTCTCTTCATAAAGCTGTAATATATTTATGGTGCCGTAAGCGTATTTATGACTAAGGTTGGCATTGAATAAATGCGTTGATTGACGCTTCGCCATATGGGGCACGCCCATTGGTTTGCAAAATACGATGTGACTTGTTGACTGCCAGCCGTTGGATCTGCAGATTGTTGCGCCGATCTGGGCCGTTGATTTCGAAAAGGATGCTTTTAGCCTTAGCGATTACACCCTTTGGCTTTCACTTTGCATGAGCCATACTTGGAGACTCTCATATGACTTTGCTAATTTCTGTCTCTAGGTCAATCCCCGAATTCTGCCTCTAGATTCACTTTGCATCAGTTGCTCCCAATTTTTGCTTCATTGTTTTTTGCTGTGGTGATTCACGATTGCATCAAAGGATATCCTGCATCTGGTAAGCCTTTTTGCTATAGTTCTTCGTTCTTAGAAGATTCTTTCTGGGTTGGCCTCTTTGAACGACCTGTGAGTGTTTTTTTGAGTGGGTTTGGGAACTGGCTGGGATAGAAGTCAAGTCTAGGTGGAAAGGATATCTGATAAGACCATGGACAAGAGAGAGTTGCAATCATCAGTGTTAAGCAAAAATATTAACGAATAATATTTAATTGAACAAACACTTAACATAATTTCACTCATATAATAACATATTACATGAGTTCTTAAAGTATAGGTCGGACCCATTCAAGATATAACGTATCTTTTAATTATAGTCCCTTGTTTCAAGGGAATACCCTTTGATTCCAACTTAATAGAATTGGATTTTATAACAAATTTACTTTCAAGAAACATTTGGGTTCACAAAGGTTGCGACCGTACCCATTTGAATGGGTTGCCTACGTATCCGAGTCAGAACAAGTCTAGACTGGAATCAAGTCTACCATAGTTCTTAACAAAATATTGTATTTATTTATTTATTGTAGTTATATTTTCATTTAGAATTGTCGTGCAAGTACTGCCCAAGAATAATTCTAACACTTGCACATCTTTGGTCCGTACATTGCCATGGATCGGTTAGCCCTGGTATGGTATCATTTTATTTTTCTTTAACAAAGGCTTTAAAGTTTTGGGTGTTGAAATACAGTTAATGGGCTAATATTTGGGTCTTTAGGAAACAGCAAGAAATTGGGCTACTTAGTGGTCATAAAATTTAAAAGGGCTTGAGTCCTTCAAATACAAAGAATTGGGCCATTTAGTAGCCTAAAAAAAACTTGATAGGCAAAAGATCAGAGAATTGGACCTTTTACTGACAATGGAATCTGACCGTTTTTTATTTGGGCTACAAATTTTAAGCCCAACTCCAAAATTCTTGTTAAAAGTCCAAGAAAAAGATCCTTATTTGGGCTGCAGCGTTAAAGTCTTTTAAATTTTGGATTCTCTTGGTCGTTTCAGTGGGCTGATCCCTGGGTCTTTAGAAAAGACCAGGGAATTGAGCCACTTAGTGGATTGAACATTTAAGGGGCCTTGGGTCTTAATTGGGTTGCACATTTTAATGAGGCAAAGAGGCCATTAGAATTTAAATCCAAGAGCCCAAAGCATTAGGCTGTAAACTTTGGGATGATGATGATGGTTTGAAAATCACTGCAAATTGCAATGTCATCAGGCTCTGGATATTTCGCCCATATAGCCTATGACTTCACACAGTGCATGATTCTTTCAAAAGGGCAAGGCCAATGGGCAATTATATTAATGAGACCCCCGATATGAACTTTTGTTCCAAATGATGAACCAAAATGGATTTTATGTAGGGCCCAACACTCAGATCTGTCATAAAGAATTATATTGATGGAGGCCGAGAATGACACAATAAATTTGGCCTTTAAAGGGTTATGAATTTTTTTTTTTTTGGTGCAAATTGAAGCCTTATAGGCTTAGGATTGAGGGCACGTAGACCGTCATGGAACCTTTAGGCTTGAAATTGTGAGGCCACGTGGGCTGTCAATGGAGCCTTGAATGCTTGAAATTGTGGGCACAAAGGCCGGCTTGGAATCTTAGAGGCTTAAAATTTGTGGGCACATAGGCCGACTTGGAGGCTTGAAATTTTGAGGACGCGTGAGCCGTCTTTGAACTCGTAGGCTCGAAATTGTGAGGACACGTGGGTCGTCAATGGAACTTTGTATGAGTCGAAACTTTAATTTTGAATTTTAAGGCTATACAAGGCAAAAATTCATAAATTAAAATTTGAGCAGAATATATATATATAAATCTGTGAATTTTTTTTAAAAAAAAAATATATATATATATATACAGATTCCCTTTTATAACTCAAATAATTTCATTTTCTCTTTGTAGATAAGACTGAGTATTTGTAGAGTTACAAAACGCTACAAACACCTAATTTTATTTAGTTTAAAATTCAAACCACCATAGGTTTTCAAGAAACAAAATAAAAATATTTGAACAGTAGCAGGAGAGCGTAGAATACAGAGACTTCAACAAATTTTTGAAAAGAGAAGAAGAAGAAAAGACAGAAATTATACCTGTAGGATTTGCGTATGTAACTAGACACACTGTGTACCCCTTTTTTTTTAATACTAATTTCTGATCTTTCTGCTCTTTTTTTTTTCCTGAACTCTCCTGTATTTTCTCCTTCAAATTTGCTTTCTTTCGTTTTTTCTATCTCTGTTCTTCGTCCTCCCTCCTTTTCTTTCAGATTTCCAGTCACCTTTATAAGCATCTCACTGGGTCTTCCACGTTCATTGTGGCGACGTGCATAAAACCGTGTACTAAGGCAACGTGGGTAGTTACACCAGAAGCAACCTGGGAGATGTTGAGAATTTTTTTTTTAATTATTTATTTAGACCCATGTGTTGTTTTTACATATACACACACTTATATACATACATATATTTATGTATATATTGGCTTTAGTACTTTATCCAGAAACTTCTTTCACACCCACGTGATCACCATGTCATGCAATTGAAGTTTTAATCCCCTACATCCTTGACAATTTGACTTTTGGATTTACCCAACCTAAGCAAAGTGTGATGTTATAAAAAGAACTTTACACTAAAGTTAAGTTATTTAATCCAATTGTTAAATTTAATTTTGGAAAAATTGATTTCTAACAATCAGATTCTAAAAACACCCCTTCTCAGGATTTGGTTAGGGTTAAGCCCGGGGCCCCTGATAGTTCATCAGTGGGTCCTTCTGGGTCTTCTGGAGCGAGGGCAATGGTGGTGCCAAGAGTCTGGGAGTTCAATTTTGCAACAAAGCGAGTGTCGTCTGTAATGACGGAGAGGAGGATGAAGAGGATATGGAAGGAGTATCAGATGCCCCCCTCGTTACACTATAGGATCCTTGAGAAGGGGTAGTGGGCCTACTCTGCCCGTCCTGGGGAGTTCTGTGTGTACGAGGCCATTTTGGCTAATGGCCTCAGATTCCCCGATCTTTGCACCTATCAGGGGGGTTTTGGGTGCTCTGGGGTTGGCTCTCGGTTAATTCATACCGAACTTCTGGAGAATATTAGTGGCGTGTGCCGTGTTGTGACAGGCAAGTAGTGGTGGCCAGGACAGCCTCATTGTCGAAGAATTCTTGCACTACTACAAGGTGTCAGAGCCAGAGAAGGTGTGGTGGTACTTCTCTACTAGGAGCAAGGGCATAACTCTGGTGAAAAGGCTGCCCACTTCCCACAAAGTGTGGAAAGAAAAGCTTTTCTTCATTTACGGTGATGACTAGGAAGGCCAGGCCTGGGAGCCAATGGACGAGACGTTCGTTCGAGAGTGGGGAAGCCTTCTAGGAAGGGTAAACTCTTTAACCCTTTTGTATTCCTTTCTTGTGTCATTAGATTTTTAGGCCTGTAGAGTACGGACCTAGGTTCCTTGCTTTTAGCATGTGCTGCCCCAATGCTGAGCAAGAAGATGAAGAAGAGGGTGGACCGAGCCGTAGCACATGGTGTTATTGACGCCCATGCCTTGGCGAATGTTGAAAACTTGGGTTTGTTTCTGTTGGGCCTTGAGCCTACAAATGGCACTCTAAGGGTAGAGCGCACAAGGAGTGAGTACTTTGTGTTTTCCCTTTAACTGTGGTCGGTCATTGTCTGACTCCCATGCCTTGTGTTTTTTGTGCAGATCAAGATGTTGATCCGCTTGAGTCAGAGGAGGAAGAGATGGCATTAAACAAGAATTTTTTTGAAGAAAGCCAGGCTGACCACTGAGGCCGACCCCCCTGCTCTGGCCAAGCGTTTCAAATTGGTGTCTGGCCAAAAAACTTTTGCCCAGGCTCCTACAGAGGGGGGCAAAGGCAAAATGATAGTTCTTGAGGATGACACTCCTCAGCAGGTCAATGTTCATCCTCCTGCCCCTACTGAGAAGACTTATCCACCTCCTCCCCCGCTTGCAACTGTTATTGCTGAGGTGCGCATGGTAGCAGCTCAGCCTCTGAAGGGTCTGCCATCCTCAGCGCCCTCCATTTTTAACAGCGCCAGCCAAGTGGCGAGGATGTTGAAGACAATCATTTCTCTTTCAGACACTAGCAAGTTGGCCGCCCAAGCCTCACCCATGCTGGCGAAGGACATGTGCCAGGACCTTCTGAAGGTATAAGAGTATTTGCTTTTTCTCAAGGCAACGTAGTGCGGTAGCTGTTTCTAATGGTATCATTTTCTTTTTAGGTTGTTACCAGGATAGTGGTCCTTGGTGAAAGATCAGTGAGCTTTGAAAAGGCCTTTACCGAGCAGAAGGCTGAGTTGGACACAGCCCAGGCGAAGTTGAAGGAAGCCCAGTCTGAAAAGGACACTGCTCAGGGTAGAGTGCAAGCCCTCCAGAACGAGTAGGTGAAACTGAGGGCTGATTTTGATAGGGAGAGGGCCCAGAAGGAAGCTTGTTGGGAGAAACTAGTAGCTAAGAAGGCTACCCTAAAGGTGGCAAATGAGCAAATCGCAGCATTCCCAGCTCGACTGGAGGTTGCCAAGAAAAGGCTGAGTAGGAGTACATGCATGGCTTTTGCCTAAATTTATATAGATGGCTTTGAAGAAGCCAAAGCTCTGGTTGCTCAGGCTCATCCTAATCTGGACTTGTCCAAGATTGAGCTAGTGGTCAAAGATGATGCCATCTCTCAGGCAGCATCGAAGAGCAAGGCACAAGACAAGGAAGGGGCAGAGAAGGATGATGCCCAATCCAAGGTTGCCGCTCAGTCGAAGGCACCTGTGGCCAAGTAGATTTCCTTTTGTAGGTTTTTGTAGTAGTCTTTTTCTTTTGCCTTTGCAGTGACATTCATGATGTAACACTGTTTTGGCTTTTGTAATCTAACTCTTATGAATGAAAAAAACCCTTTTTGCCTCCATTGCTGTAGTTTTTTCTTTAATCTGTAGATTTTGTTGCTTTCAATGAATAAACAAACTCGTATTAGTAAATAAACCAACAGATTAACAAACTCTTATCTGGTCTATTTTGAAATTGGGCAAGTGTAAGTAGTTAGCAAAAATGCAAGTAGTCATGGTCAGAAGAGTTGGAGTGGATGCTCTGGTTAGGACTTTTAGTTGATTGAGTTTGTGGATGCTCTGAGCAGGGCTTTATCGCTTTCTGCCTGCTCGGCTTGGGCCTGAGTAAAGCTTTGTCACTTTTACATGTCGATTGAGCATGAAGCCTCTGCCAGCTCGGCCTGGGCCTAAGCAGGGCTTTCGTCGCTTTCTGCCTACTTGGCCTAGGCCTGAGCAGGGCTTTGTCACTTTCACATATAAAAATTTTGCCTGCTTGGCCTCGTCCTGAGCAGGGATTTGTCGTTTTTACATATCGATTGGGTGTAAAGCCTCTGCTTGCTCAGCTTAGGCCTGAGTAGGGCTTTGTAGTTTTCTGCTTGCTCGGCCTAGGCTTGAGCAGGGCTTTTGTCGCTTTCACATGTCGAAGTCTGCCTGTCTAGCTAGGGCCTGAGCAGGCCTTTGTCGCTTTCACATGTCGAAGTATGCCTATGCCTGCTTAGCCAGGGCTTGAGCAGGGCTTTTTGTCTCTTCGTTATAATTTGGTTAGAGCCCTTGTAAAGGAGATGTTAGGGAGTTTGCAAACAAAGAGAATTATAGGCAAACTCAAAAAGTTGTAGATGAACTTGAAATTGTAGAAATAAATTTGGATAAATGTAGACAAACTTTTGTATGACATCAGCTGCTCACATTTTACAATTGTTGTACATTCAAATAAAACGAAATCACTTACACAATACTTTCTTAGGTGATCAGCATGCCATGGGTAGGGCAGTTCTTTGCCGTTCAGGCCCTTCAATCTGTAGGTCCCCTTTCTGGTGAAGCCCATCACCTCGTAAGGTCCTTCCCAAGTTGGGCCGAGTTCCCGTCTTGCACAATTCTAGTAGACTGGTTGACCTTCTTCAACACCAAATCTCTTGTCTTGAATTCCTTCAAGCGTACTCGACTGTTGTGGTATTGACGCATTTGTTGCTAATATAAGGCCACTTTGATTGCTGCCTGGAGTGTTGAGTCAAGGTTGATCCCCAGGTTGATTTTGATGATAACTAAACCTTGTGTTTTTTTACTAATGCATTTACTTAGTGTGCAGATTAATAAAAATTATAATTTAGACTTAAAGTTTTTAACTTGAAGTCTAATACATGTCAAAATGGATGCACAACAAGCCAAATCAAGCAATGCACTCTAAGAGTGCTGAAATGCATCAAACAGAGCAATGACATTCCAACTTCAATAAAATGATTTGCTTTCGAAGAGATTGAAGGTGTTTAAAAGAAGACTTTATCAAGTGTGTATAGACTCAATGAAGTTGACTTGAATTCGAAGAGATTGAGGGTGTTCGAAAAGAGAATTCATTATAATTGCAAAATCTCTACAAAGAATCCAAGTGAAGACTTCATCTGGGATGTGAAGATGATATATGTTCAAAGAAATTGATCATGTTAAAGAGTATAATTCATCAAGCTTATAAAAGACTCATTGAAGCGATCCTAAAGAAGAAAGAAGGATTAGTAACACGAAGAAAGAGCTCGACAATGAGGCATCATGAATATGAAGTTCTACATGGAGGAAAAAGTCATTAGCAGCAGATGGAAAGAGCTCGGTAATAAGGAAGAAAAGCTCGACATTAATGGAAAGGAATTCTTGCAGCTTAGCATCAAAGAAGATATGTCTATCAAAAAGGAAATTCAATCCAAATTGAATGGAAGACAACTTTGATGGATTGAAGATCTCAATCTTTCATAATACCATAAAGAGAAGACTCCTTGAAAATCTTATAGCATTGTTGAAGCTGAACTTGATTAAAGGAATGATGAATGATGATTTCTGGATAATGTGTCGACACATTAGGACAGAAGCCAAAAATTTGAAGATAGCATGAACAAGTGTTGACACATGGAGTTTATGTGTCAACACATAGAGACAGTGGACAATATTTGAAAAATGCAGGTTGGATGTGTCGGCACATGAAACCAAGTGTCGACACCTGGGGACTAATGACTAGTTTTTCTAACGTTATAATGAACTGGACTTGCATTAAATGAACCCCTAACAACCACCAATGGACGAAATCAATACAGGAGTTTATATACAAGTTTTCATCTGCATTTATATACAAGAAAGACAAAAAAAACAACATCCACTGACTAATCAAGCTGAGAAATTCTGAAAATTCCTTCTGTCTTCATTTTGGCATTAAATGAGCTATTATTTTCCTATCCACTCTTGATAGAGAGTTTGTATTTCGTTTGTATAACCTTCATATACTTGTAAGTGAGAGTTTGAGAGTTCTCTTGTAAAAGAAAAACTCTTGTAAGTTGAAGTGGATCTTGGACAACCACTTGGTAGCTAAAAAAACTTGTGATTAGTTTTTAATCTATCTTAATTGCATTAATTTTTGAATAACCCAATTCACCCCTACTTTTGGGTTACCTTTTGGGTCAACAATTAGTATCAAAGCTTGTATTCCTGTTTTAGGCTTAACATCCTAAGAATAGATCCATGACAACCAATTTTGGAAGCTCTCTAAGTGAGGCTTAATCCACAAACAGACTACCTATGTTTAATGGCACAAATTACAACTATTGAAAGAATAGAATGAGAATTTATATTCAATCGGTAGATTATGAATTATAGAGAATTATAGTAAATGGTCCCAAAACTCCTACAATAAGAGTAGAAAAAACGGATGTCCCTAAACCCGAATCCGACTGGGATTAGGATGATTTGAAAATACTACAATCTAATGCTAAAGCCATGAATATTCTATATTGTGCACTTGATCCCAATGAATTTAATCGCATTTCCTACTTGTGAATCGGCTAAAGAAATATGGGATAGACCAGAGGTTACACATAAAGGTACCAATCAAGTTAAAGAATCTAAAATCAATATTTTGGTACATAGTTATGAATTGTTTAAAATGAAACCTAATGAGTCTATCACCGAAATTTTCACAAGATTCATCAATATTATTAATGGCTTGAAATCTCTTGGAAAGGTGTATCCTAACAATGAGCAGGTGGGGAAGATTCTGAGATCTTTGCCAAAGGCTTGGGAAACTAAGGTTACTACAATTCAAGATGCAAAGGATCTCAACACATTACCTCTTGAAGAACTCTTGGGCTCTCTCATGACTCATGAGCTCACTCAAAAGCAACATGTTCAAGAGGATGAAGAAAAAGAAAAGAAGAAAAGGTCAGTTGCATTCAAGTCCACCAGTCAAGATGATGAATCAGCAAGTGAGAAGGATGAAGATGAAATTGCTCTCATTACTCAAAAATTCAAAATATTTATGAAGAAGAAATGGAAAGGTGGAAAGAAGTATGATGTCAAAGGAGATTCTAGTAAAGAATCCACTATCATATGCTATGAATGCAAGAAGGTTGGTCATATAAAACCTGAGTGTCCACTGCTCAAAAAAAAGGAAAATAAACACCAAGGGAAGAAAGCAATGGCAGCCATGACATGGAGTGATGATAAAGAATCGAGCTCCAAAGAAGAAGTCGAACCTCAAGAGGTGGCTAAGCTCTGTCTCATGGCACATGAAGAAGACAATGAAGTATCAGACTCTTCCCAATTCACTTTTAATGAATTACAAGATGCATTTGATGATTTACTTTGTGAATTCAAAAAAATGTAAAATAAAAAATGGACTTCTTAAAAAAATGGTCTCTACTCTTACTAAAGAAAACAAAGATTTACACAAAAAAAATGAAGTTTGTGCTTTAAATGATAAGATTAATAAAAAAATTTTTTCAAAAGATTCTTCAAAGGAAAACCAAATTTTGCTTGATAAAGTTAAAAGTTTGGAAACAACTCTTTTTAGATGTGTAAATGGAAAAGAAAAATTGGATGCAATCTTGGAAAAACAAAAATGCTCACTAGACAAAACTGGTCTTGACTTTGATCCTTTTAAAAGAAAGAAACTTTCGAAAGGCAGATTTATTGCTTCAGCTGAAAAATCACAAATTTCATGCTTTTATTGTCACAAACTAGGACATATTACAAGTAGATGCTATGTTTTACAAAAATCTATTGTTCCTAGCAATGCATGGGTCCCTAGAAGACCACTGAGGACTAACCCCTAAGAACTCAAGATGATTTGGGTACATAAGGTCAAATGAATTCCTTTTATAAGTATGTCTTCAAGCTAAATCCAAGAAAGACCATTGATACTTGGATAGTGGATGCTCAAGGCATATGACGGGAGATGAAACACAATTCACATCTCTCTCACCAAAAGATGGAGGTCTTGTCACATTTGGAGACAATAACAAAGGGAAGATCATCGGTATAGGTAGTGTTGGTAAGAATTTCTCTACCTCTATCGAAAATGTTTTACTTGTTAAATGACTCAAACACAATCTTTTGAGTATTAGTCAACTTTGTGACAAATGATGCAAGGTTGTATTTGAACCCTCTAAATGTGATGTAATTGATATTAATAGTAACAAGACCATTCTCACTGGGCATAGACAAGGCAACATATATATTTTTGATCTTAATGATTTGTTTTCTTGGAAAGTTGAATGCCTTACCGCTATGAATAGTGATAAAAGTTGGTTGTGATATATAAGACTTGGTCAAATTAGTATGAGCATACTTTCAAAGGTTTCTAAAAATGATTTGGTCAAAGGACTTCTAAAGATAAACTTTGACAAAGATAGAGTTTGTGATGCTTGTCAATTAGATAAGAAAACTCGAATTTCTTTCAAATCTATAAATGTGCTCATTACCTCTAGGCCACTACAATTATTGCATATGGACTTATTTGGACCAATTAAGACTTTAAATGTTGGTGGGAAACAATATGCACTAGTTATTGTTGATAACTATTCTAGGCTTACATGGACATTCTTCCTAGTTCACAAGGATAAGACAATTGTTTTTTTCACAAAATTTTGTAAGAAGGTTCAAAATGAAAAAGGTTTTTCAATTACTTCTATTAAGACTGATTATGGAGGGGAATTCGATTGCAAACCCTTTGAAATGTTTTGCGATGAAAACAGTTTTGATCACAACTTTTCAACTGCTAGAACACCTCAACAAAATGGAGTTGTTGAGAGGAAAAATAGAGTTTTAGAAGAAATGGGCAGAACCATGCTTTGTGAAAATGGTTTGCCAAAGTATTTTTGGGCTGAAGCTGTTAACACAGCTTGTTATATTTTAAATCAAATTTTATTTAAAATTTTTTTGAACAAAACTCCTTATGAACCTTGAAAAGATAAGAAATCAAATGTATCATACTTTAGAGCATTTGGATGCAAATACTTTGTATTGAATAATAATAAAGACAACCTCGACAAGTTTGATGCAAAATCTAATGAGGGTGTATTTTTTGGATATTCAACACATAGTAAGGCTTATAGAGTTTTTAATAAGAGAACTCTAGTGGTTGAAGAATTAGTCCATGTCACTTTTGATGAATATAACTCTCTTTCAAAGAATGTTATAAGTGATGATGTAGATGAGGTAGAATAAAACTTGAAAAAGTTGGATATTCAACCAAGCTCAAATGAAGAACCTTAAAAGGAAAGAGAAGTACAAGAAGCCTCTACAAGCCAACAAGAAATTAATGAAGATCTACCTAAGGAATGGAAGTTTGTACATAACCCTCCTACGAAACAAATCCTAGGTAATCCTTCACAAGGAGTAAGAACTCGATCCTCTATTAGAAATACATGTAATCATCTTGCATTTTTATCACAAATAGAACCTAAATGTTTTAATGATGTTGAAAATGATGAGTTTTGGATTAATGCAATGCAATAAGAATTAAATCAATTTGAAAGGAATGACGTGTGGTACCCTGTTCCTAGATCTAATGATCATCCATTCATTGAAACTAAATAGGTGTTTAGAAATAAAATGGATGAATCCGAAATTGTAGTGAGGAACAAGGCAAGACTTGTTGCTCAAGGGTATAGCCAAGAGGAAGGCATTGATTTTGATGAAACATATGCCTCGGTAGCTAGATTAGAAGCCATTAGATTGTTACTTGCATTTGCTTATTTTAAATATTTTAAATTATATCAAATGGATGTTAAAAGTGCTTTTCTAAATGGTTTTATTACTGAATAAGTTTTTGTTGAACAACCCCCTGGTTTTGAATATCTTAAATTTCCTAACCATGTTTTCAAACTAACAAAAGCTTTATAAGGTTTGAAGCAAGCCCCAAGGGCTTAGTATGAAAGATTGAGTAAGTTTTTTTATTGAAAAAGACTTTTCAAGAGGAAAAATAGATACCACCATTTTTATCAAGATAAAAAACAATGACATACATTTAGTACAAATATATGTAGATGATATTATATTTGGTGCTACTAATGAGTCGCTTTGCAAAAAATTTGTTAAGTGTATGCAGGGTGAATTCAAAATGACTATGATGGCCGAGCTTAACTACTTCCTCAGACTTCAAATCAAACAATCAAAGGAAGACATCTTTATTAACCAAGCCAAGTACATCAAGGACTTAATCAAGAAGTTTGGCATGGAAGATGCAAAGCCTATAAGTACTCCAATGAGTACTACAACTAAATTGGATAGCAATGAGAAAGGTTAATCAGTAGATACTAAACTTTATAGAAGCATGATATACTCTTTATTATATCTAACTGCTGGTAGACCAGATATAATTTTTAGTGTTTGCTTATGTGCTCATTTTTAGTCAAATCTTAAAGAATCTCATGTGATTGCTATGAAAACAATCTTTCATTATCTTAAGCACAAACCTAACGTTGGATTATGGTATCCAAAAGGTACATGTTTTAATTTAATTGCTTACACTAACGCTGATTATGCGGGGAGCAGAGTTGATAGGAAGAGCACAAGTGGCTCTTGCCAACTCCTAGGCAACATGATTGTGTCTTGGTATAGCAAGAAACAAAATTTAGTTGCTCTCTCCACAACTGAGGCTGAATATGTAGTAATTGGTAGTTGTTGTGCTCAAGTGTTGTGGATCAAACAACAATTAGAAGATTCTGGTATTATATTTGATCATATTCCTATTAAGTGTGATAATACTAGTGCTATAAACTTAACTAAAAATCCTATTCAACACTCTCACACAAAACACATTGAAATTAGATATTACTTTATACAAAATCATGTACAAAAAGGAGATATTGAACTTGACTTTGTAAGCACATTTATGCAATTAGCTGATATCTTTACTAACCATTAAGTGAAGATCGATTTTGCATGATATGAAGAGAATCGGGAATGAGTGACCTTAGGTCTTAATATTTGTTAAATTTGAGTAAAATTAATGTTATTTATGTTTAAATGTGATTATTGTTTATGTGAATTGCATTTCTTGAATTCATAATTCATTGCATGATCATATTAAAATGTATTTTCTCTCCAAAATTAAAAAAGTCATTCCCTGAATTCTTTGTACTTCACATGCCCTAGTCTGGTTGCATGTGTCGACACACTATTTTCATGTGTTGTCACATCACGACAGTGGACTCAAAAATGATTTGTTGACACGCATGTGTCAACACATCAAGTTCATGTGTCGACATATGAGTCGGGCCTATATACTTTAACGAAACCCACTTTACAAACATTTGAACTTTCCCTCTTTCACTCTCACTTTTTTCTCTTTCGCTCCCTTGTTCGCACCAAACCCAACCATCACCTTTGAACCCAACCATCATAAACTCTCGCTCCAATCTCGTTATAAACCCTAATTGATCTCTTCTCAACCTCTCACAATCCTCTTCTCTATCTCTCAAAGCTTCAGACTATCGCAATGGCTCCGAAGGTCGATCACAGGTAAGAAAACCCTAAGGATTCTACCACACGAAGTCAGAAACGGAAAATGGTTAGGCCACCGATTCGAGAATCAGTTGAAAGGACTTCATTAGACCAACCTGATTGGGATGTCGTACATTTCAGAGACGCAATGGCTAAGGAAAGGTTTTTAAATACTTTCTCTTTATGTAAAATTCTAAATGGACGATGGATTAACTATGAATATTTTGAGAATGAGAACCTTGACTTCCTTCACACACTTACTAGTTTGGGATAGAAACCCTACACTTTGATTCAAGAGAATGTATACCCTAAATTGGTTATGCATTTCTACTCCAATATATTGAAAAAGGTTGGAAGGGCAGAATTAACCAATTATGTGAAGGGAGTACAAATCACTCTAAATAAATACACTCTCTCTCAGATTGTGGGAACTGGGTATGGTGGAGAGTTCTACTTTGAGAGTGTTACTAGAAAAGAATAACTACATGTTCTCTATGGTCAAGCCATGTCTGAATCAACCCAACCTGTAGCTAATGACCTACCTATTGAACTAAGGCTGGTATACCATTTTGTTTCCAAAATTTTTGTACCCAACATTGGAAGCTTTGAACATGTGAGTGAAAAGGATTTGTTCTTTCTATGGGCATTCCTGATAAACACCAAGATTGAGGTTCCTTACTATACCCTCACAAACATGGCCTATGCTTCTACCGCTTCCACTAAAAATCTATCATATGGCATGTTACTCACCAAGATTTTCAAGCACTTTCAAGTGAACTTGTTGGTGATGAATACAATAAGTCCACACTGGGCAGGATAGGCTACAAGAAAGTAAATGGCCAATGGGTTCCAAGACCTAAGAAAGTTGCCTCTGGTAGTACTCCTCATGGAAGAGCATCTACTTCTAGGCCCTGAAAACCCCTAGCCCAATCTCTTAAAGCCCCTTAAATTGATGAACTTCTTAGAAATATAATAGATATGCTTATAGCATAAACAAAAAACTTGACAATGGGCTAGTACAGTTAAAAAGCCTTCAACAAGATGTGAATCAGTTGAAGAAGGCTCAAAGAATGGCTGTTGAGGAAGAGGAAGCAGAAGAAGAAGAAGTTGGTGAAGAGGAAAATCAGGCAGAAAAATAATATGAAACTGATTATGAAACTCTGACCAGAAATCAAGAAGAAGAAGAACCAGAGGAAGGATCTGAACACCAGGACGTAGCAGATGAGTCTGAGGATAGCTCATTTGATGATCGAAGGAAGAGAGCTAGTATAGCCAAGAGAGCCACATCATTTCTCCCAGTCGCTAGATCTTTGGGCAGGTTGCGATATTGTCTGAATCTTGATACACTCCTGGCCCTTCCAATATTGCCTCTGATCCAGTTGACCTATCCCCCTCTCTCTCCGCATCTCCTTAACCTCCTCAAACTTCTCTTGCATCAAAGTCCTTACTCTATGGCCCTGTCACATCTGTATGGTTCTGTTAAACATTTTGTGGATGAAAATTGTAAAATCTTTTGTAATGACATATTTTTGAATGAAATATTGTCTTGTTCTCTTGCAAATTTGATGCCTTGTTGGTTGATTGCTTGCTTGCTTGTTTTCATGATTATACAATTTATCTTGTTATAAGATTTTTTACTATTGTACTTGTCTTTGCTATACATTTTCTTTTCTCTCTTTTTGATAAATTGACAAAAAAGGGGAGAAGAATTGAAGTGAATTGAAGTAAAATGGAAAATGATTGTTAAATGAAAATGATGAATATTGCATAATATAGAACATGTTCTTAAAGGGAGTAACATGATAAAGGATTGTATTTCCCTTAATTTGTTTTGAGTTAACTGATAAAAACTCCTTGAGAGTTGTTTTTGAAAAAACTTTGTCTCTTAAGCATCAGTTGCCTAATTATAAAATAAAGGGGGAGTTCTCTACTAGCATGCAATCTGATTTTGTCCATTTCATTTAATCTTATATAAATTTCATTTGCAAAGGTTTTGTCATCATAAAAAAGGGTGAGATTGTTGACTCAAGGTTGATCCCCAGGTTGATTTTGATGATAACTAAACCTTGTGTTATTTTATTAATGCATTTACTTAGTGTGCAAATTGATAAAGATCATAATTTAAACTTAAAGTTTTTAACTTAAAGCCTAATACATGTCAAAGTGGATGCATAACAAGCCAAATTAAGCAATGCACTCTAAGAGTCATGAAATGCACTAAACAAAGCAATGACATTCCAAATTCAATCAAATGATTTGCTTTCAAAGAGATTAAAGGTGTTTAAAAGAAGACTTCATCAAGTGTACATAGACTCAATGAAGTTGACTTGAATTCGAAGAGATTGAGGGTGTTCGAAAAGAGAATTCATTATAATTGTAAAATCTCTACAAAGAATCCAAGTGAAGACTTCATCTGGGATATGAAGATGATATATGTTCAAAGAAATTGAAGATGTTTAAGAGTAGACTTCATCAAGCTTATAAAAGACTCATTGAAGTAATCCTAAAGATGAAAGAAGGATTAATAGCACGAAGAAAGAGCTCGGCAATGAGGCATCATGAATATGAAATTCTACATGGAGGAAAAAGTCATTAGCAGCAGATGGAAAGAGTTTGGCAATAAGGACGAAGAGCTCGGCATTAATGGAAAGGAGTTCTGACAGCTTAGCATCAAAGAAGATTTGTCTATTAAGAAGGAAATTCAAACCAAATTGAATGGAAGACAACTTTAATGGATTGAAGATCTCAATCTATCATAATACCCTAAACAGAAGACTCCTTGAAGATCTTATAGTATTGTTAAAGCTGAACTTGATCGAAGGAAGGATGAATGAAGATTTCTAGGTAATGTGTCAACATATGAAAATGAAGAGTCGACACATGAGAACAAAATTAAAAAATTTGAAGACAGCATAATCAAGTGTCGACACATGGAGTTGATGTGTCGGCAGATGGAGACAGTGGATAACATTTGGAAAATGCAAGCTGGATGTGTCGACACATGAAAGCAAGTGTTGACACCTGGGGACTAATGACTAATTTTTCTAACGTTATAACGGACTAAACTTACATTAAATGAACCCCCAACAACCACCAATAGACGAAATCAATACGAGGGTTTATACACAAGCTTCCAACTGCATTAATATACAAGAGAAACGAGAAAAACAACATCCACTGACTAATCAAGTTGAGAAATTCTGAAACTTCCTTTTGTTTTTATTTTAGCATTAAGTGAGTTTTTATTTTCCTATCCACTCTTGATAGAGAGTTTGTATTTCGTTTGTATAAACTTCATATACTTGTAAGTGAGAGTTTGAGAGTTCTCTTGTAAGTTGAAGTGGATCTTAGACAAAACTACTTGGTAACTGGAAGAACTTGTGAAGAAGGTCTTGTGTAAAAGTAAGGTAAGCACTTAGTAAATCAGCACCTACTTTGTAATTGGAGATTGCACAGTGGAAGAAGACTTCAAGGGGGTCTTGGGGTGAGGACGTAGACCATGAATTGTGGTTGAACCTTGGTAAATCTTGGTGTGTCTTCTCTTGCTCTGTGTTCATTTCTTTGTTGATCATATTGCATTGCATATATCTTAAATCACTATTTTATTGATTAAATTAGTTTTTAATCTATCTTAATTGTATTAATTTTTGAAAAACCCAATTCACTCCCTCTTGGGTTGCCTTTTAGGCCAACATGGAGCATTTTCTCCTCCAGTAAGTCCATGTCGACTGCCAATGCCTCGTCGTTTGTCTCTGGGTTGTAGTTCTGAGTTGTGGGGCTAGGGAGGCCAATTTCCACTGGTATGACCGCTTCGGTCTTGACAATAAGGGAAAAAGGGGTTTGGTCGGTGGAGACTTGCTCGGTGGTTCTGTAGGCCCATAAGATACTGAGGAGTTCTTCCGCCCATAACCCTTTTGCTTTCTCTAGCTTTGTCTTGATGATCTTTAGAAAAGACCTGTTGATAACTTTCACTTGTCCGTTTGCTTGAGGGTGTTCTGGCGAGAAAAAATAGTGGCTGATCTGTAGGTTCGAGCATAACCCACTGAACTGCTTTCCTTCAAATTGCTTACCATTGTCAGTGATGACCACTTTGGGTATTCTAAAGCAGCACATGATGTTCTTCCAGAAGAAATTGATTATTTTCTGTTATGTTATAGTGGTGAGGGCCTTTGCCTCGACCCACTTGGTGAAGTAGTCAATGGCTATCACGGCAAACTTGTTCTGCCCTCTGCCCAGGGGCAATGGGCCCATAATATCGATTCTCCATTGGGCGAAGGGCCACAAACTTTGGATGGGAGTTAGCTCCTGCGTCAGCTATCTTGGAATGTTGGCAAACCGCTGGCACTTGTCACACTTTTTCACGAACTTCTAGGAGTCTTTATTCATGATTGGCCAATAGTATGCTATTCTGAGGACTTTGCTAGCCAAGGACCGTCCTCCAAAATGGTTGCACAAATGCCTTCGTGCACCTCCCTCATGATGTAAATAGCTTCTTCTTCTGTAGCACATCTAAGAAGAGGGGTGGTGTGCCCTCGTTTGTATAGGACGCCATCGAATATCACATAGCGGCTGGTGTTGAATTTGATCCTCCTTGCCTCCAACTTATCTTCAAGGAGGGTGTTATGTTCTAGGTAGTCTTTGATTGGTTTAGCCTATAAGGCTTCCGTTTCTAACACATTGACTTCTGGGGTTTGAATGCTCGGCAAATCAAGAATTTCCTAAGGTACTTCAGGATCAAGCTACTCTGAGGATGCTATTCTTGCCAACCAATCTGCTTTTTCATTCTCCAACCAGGGGAACCTTTGCAGTACTACTTTTGAAAACTTTCTAACCAAGTCTCTAGCCATCTGGCAGTACTCCTTCATCTTCTCCCCTCCAGCTTCATATTCCCCTTGGACCTGCTCTATCACCAATTGCGAATCTCCCCTGACAGTTACCTGCTCTGCCCCGATGCACTGAGCAATTCGAAGCCCAGCGGCTAGTGCCTCGTATTCCGCCTCGTTGTTGGCTGTAGGGAATCTGAACCGGAGAGCGTACTCCACTTTCTGGCCATCTAGGGTGACAAGAACCACTCCTGCCCCACTTGACTGTTCGGTAGAGGATCCATCAACATTCAACACCCAACTGTTCTTTGTGTCCTCCATATCAGGTGGGGTGTCTGGGTGGATAGTAAATTCTGCAATAAAATCTGCTGCTACTTGCCCCTTAACGGCTGTCCTTGATCTGTACTGAATGTTGAACTGCTGAGCTCCACTCACCATTTCATGAGTCGAGTAGAGGTTTCAAGCTTGTGCAACATTTTCTTGATGGGCTGATTTGTTAGGACCACAATCGTATAAGCTTAGAAGTACGGTCTGAGCCTCCACGCTGAGTTCACCAGAGCGAAGGCTAACAATTCCATCTTCGGGTATCTTTCCTCAGCTCCCCTAAGCGCTCTACTCATGTGGTGCACCCTTTTGGACTCCTTCACTCTCTCGCATGAGGGCTAAGCTCACTACTGTTGTCAAAACGACCAAGTAGAGATAGAGCTCCTCCTCTGTGACCATTCGCCTCAGTAAGGGGACGGAGCCCAGGTACTGCTTTAGCTGTTGGAAGGCTTCTTCACACTCGCCCATCCACTGGAATGCTTTCCTTAATGTCTTGAAGAAGGGGAGGCACTTGTCGGTTGATCTGGAGATGAACCTATTTAGGGCTTCCACTCTGCCTGCTAGCCTCTGAACATCCTTTATCGTCTTTGAGGCCAGTATGTTCAGTATAGCCCTGACTTTCTCTAGGTTTGCTTCAATGCCCCTCTGTGATACCATAAACCCCAGGAACTTCCCAGAGGCCACCCCGAACGCACATTTAGCCATATTTAACTTTATGTTGTAGTGCCTAAGGGTTTGAAAGTTTTCTTTCAAATCCCTTAAGTGGTCGGCAGCTCGTTTTCTCTTTACTAGTGTAAGCACCCCATTTTTGCCCGCTCGACAATCTCCTGCCCGACTGAATCTAGTTTTCAAACATCACAATACATGCAAGCCCAAGACGATTCTTTTAAACTCTAATCCAGCCAACTAGTCGCTTCCTGGACCCACAAGCCCCAATTGAAGCCATAAACATCATCATGTCCCAAGGCGTTTCAGGCAGCTTTCCGAGATCGGGCGGTCTTAGGAACCAACACCATCCAAGTAGCTTCCCAAGATTGGGCGATCTCGGGGACCAACACCTTATCAAATTCTAGACGGTTCACTTCTGGCGCTGCTAGCCCACTGATGTAGAATGTCTGTCATTTGGTAGTTTTTTGAGACCTGGCATTCTCAGAGACCAACACCACCCTCACAGGTAGCCTTCTGAGACCAAACGTTCTCAGAAACCAACACCACCCTGCAGGTAGCTCTCTGAGACTGGCGGTCTCAGGGAGCAACAATGCACAGGTATTTTTTGAGACCGGGCGGTCTCGGGAACCAACACCTAGTTCAACACTAGTGCTTGCTAGCCCGACTCAGTGAAAAATGACCAAACCTGCCCCTTGGGCCTCCAGGCACGTCTCGAGAAAGTTTAAAATCCCTCGAGACAGTAAGTCCACCTTTCCAAAGTGTTACTAAGCAGTTAGGTGTACTCAACGTGCCATTCTGTCTAATTTTGGTCCCATTTCGACTAACTCTGGTTAAAATGATCGTTTTATCTCTGGATGCTCTAGCACAACACAAATCCCACCAAACAATGAAAAAATCTTTCGGGATCATCCTTGAATGATCCGGCATGCTTAACATAATACTCCAGTCCATTCCTAACCTTTTTCAACCAAACCCGATCAAAATGACCATTTTGCCCCTAGCGACCCAAACGTGCCCGAAATAACACCGGCCCTAGAATATTGAACGGAGGGTCTTGTCATACACCCCTGTTTAACCAAAGGAGGACCTTACGACACTAAACACTCTCGACTCAACAAAAACCCCCGAGCGTCTCGCAGACGCTTCGCCAAGATTGCCTTTTCCCTTGATTCCCTTGTTATAATGCACTGTCAAACAATTTGAGAAATGCGTAAACTAGGAAATTCCTGAAAGCTTGTTCATAGGTCTTTCCGTCGATATGGCTCGATCAGAGAGATTGCTTCCTGAAGCTCCTCATCGCATGGCTCAAAACTGCTACTTTCAGCAACCCCTGGAGCGTCTCACAGACGCTCTACCAAGGTTGACTTTTTTTTTCAATTCCCTGATTATAATGCACCGTCAAATGACTTGAGAAATGCATAAATTAGGAAATTTTTGAAAGTATTTCCAGAGTACTTTCCATCGGTATGGTCCGATCGGAGAGATTGCTTCTTGAAGGCCTCGATCATACGGTATAAAAATAGCTACTTTTGAACCTCGCGGAGTGTATCACAGACGCTCTGCAGAGATCCGATTTCATGCACACTTCCTAAGACGATATCTCACACTTTCAAACACCGTTCAAACTTTTAAAAAACGTAGAAGTTTATAAGAAACCCTAGGAGAACACCGTGGATGCAAGCGATTCCTCCGAAAACTTATTGGTTGGATCAATTATCAAGACAAAGTTTAAATGAACACTCTCAGTGATGAAGCGTATGCTATATGCGCTCAGATTTTGATTAGATCGATCAAATTTTGGTTAACCGTTAAGATTTAGCCAGTGCAATGGGTGCCACATGGCATTCTGCCAATGGAACAGTACTGGCGCATATAGCACATGCGCCATGGTAAATTTTGCCCAGGCGCATGTACTACATGCGCCAGGCCTCTCTAGAGTTGCTTATAAATACAAGCCTCCCCCTTTGCATATTCCAGAATCAAAATTGATAGTGAAGCTCTGTAAAAACTGCTCTAGAACCTTGAATCCCTATATACCTCTCACACTTCAATCACTTAGGATAGATTTCACCTCCCCCTAATATATACACTTCACCTATATGGCCTTCCATGCTATAGAATACCTCCTTCCAGCCCCTCGAGCATACTTAAAGCCATCCAAACTTAAGTCAAAACATCCATAAAAGATTGCAAGTGTATTGAAGGCAAAATGTGGTATTTCTTTTATATTTTTGTTTTCCCCCACTCCTCTCTTCTCCCTCCTAGCCTGCTTAGGCTATTCTCTATTTTAATCCCCATTTTCTACCTCTTTTCTTACATTCTTGAAACAAGAGGGCTCTTAGTTTATACCTAGAGGAAAGTTGGTGAGAGCCACCGTGTAGGGGTATCTCTCACTAGCTTACTTTAAGATGGTATGGCCTTGGAGTCCATTGATTATGTGGTATAGCCTAAAGTCTTGCATGAATTCATGACCCTCTTACATATTGCTATCTTGTTCATGTTTTTTGTGCTTGGCTTTGTTTTCATGTCTATAACCATGTTTTCCAAAACTTATACTATTTTCATTTCTACTCCATTTTCAAGCTTAATATTCTCTTCAAAGTGGTTCTAAGAGTTGGCATCTTAAAGCTTAGAATGAGACTCTATGAAATCATGCCTCAAAAAAAAATCCCCTCACTAACCCCTAACTCATATTTTTGCATCCTTGCACTCCAACTTGCATAAAAATTATTTTCAAACTCTCTAATTTCTAAGGTTTCCATTCTCTCAAGTTTAGTGGTTGAAATGGTCCCATGGAACCCTCTCTTGAGTGGTCTCTCTTTACATTGGCCATAGGAATCTTAACTTGTTAGAATGGTATCCTTTAAAAATGGTTTTCAAAATCTCCTTCTCAAAAATGGTTTTCAAGAGTTCATTCTCCCCATCTTTGCATTAAAGATGGTTGTTCAAAAAGTTGTCATTATTGTGTTGATTCTTAAAACTCCTACTCTTCTCAAGACAAAGTATATAATGGTACTAAGGAAACCTTCTTTGGAATGGTTTTCAAGCATCAACCATATAAACCAAACACTTGACTAGAGTCAATTTTCATGGAAATGATCTTCAAAAGGGTTTGTTTATAAGAGTCCTTTGCATAACATGATTTTCTTTCCAAAACCCTCTTAAAAATGCATAAAACCACCTTTCAAAACCACCTTCCAACCCTAGGTTAACTTGATCCTAGTTGTCCAACCGTAGGTTAACCTAACCTAAGTTAGTTAACCCTAGGTCAGCTTAATCCTAGGTTAACCTAACCCTAGTTAGTTAACCCTAGTTTAACTTGACCCTAATTGTCCAATCCTAGGTTAGCCTAACCCAAGTTAGTTAACTCTAGGTTACCTTAACCCTAGGTTAACCTAACCCAAGTTAGTTAACCTTATATCATCCCTAACCTTAGGCCAACCTAACCTAGGTTAGTATGCTTCAAGGTTCCCACTCAAGTAACCCTTTGAAATGATCTTTTAATTTAAAGACTATTCTCACAACCTATTTTCCAAAGACCTCCCACTCTCTTGAGATTTCAAAAATTAACCCCAAAACCTCTTCAAATACTCCTACACTCTATATTTAAAAAAAGATCTCCATTTCTCAAAAATCATTTTCAAAATGTTTTCAAGAACTCACAACCCTAGAGTGTCTCCAACCCTTTATGGTTAAGGATCTCAAAGAAAAGTGATACATTAAGTACAACCTTCAAGGTTGTCCATATTAGGATTTCAAAAACCACTTTGAAAAGCTTTTCTAAGATAAGTTTATTAAAAAATTTCAAAACCCTACCTCCAAGGCTTTCAAAACAAGACATCAAAACTCTCTTGAGTTATTTTGAAAGCACTTCCAAAACTCCTTTGAGTTGTTCTAAAAACATTTTAAAACATTTCAAAATCCCATTTCAAGAGTTTCAAGGATCTATTTCAAAATGCTCCAACATTTGATTCCAAATCAAAACTCTCAAGTTCTCTTTTTCCAAAGACCTCAAAGTGTCTTCAAACATTCCAAAGGCCCTAATGCTCCTATTTTCCATTGGGCTCTTACTCGAACTATGAATGATCTGATTCTCGCTAAATGAGATACGTAGGCAATCTAAAATGGTGCGGTCATAACTCTCATTTCAATCCAACTCATGTTTTAAAACTCTTTATCAATTCAAGATCCTTATTTCAAAATCTTTCAAAACTCCCATGTTTTCAAATATTCTTCCTCCATACTTGCATCATGCTTCATTCATCCCAAAAGTGATGATTAAACCTCATTTTCAAATATTTTAAAGTGGATATTAAGGGGATAATGGTAACCGGTTATTCTATGTGAGTGAACAAAAGGGTGATTAGACATGTAGGTACTGAAAGGGCGGGGTAGGGTGATGATCTTAAGATATCTTCTCTACACGTAACTAACCCCCGGACCCTAGATTTCTGTTTTTGAAAGACCAAAATGGAGTTATTTTCTAAAAAGGGCTTAAATCTCTTCAAAGGTTGCCAAACAACCCATTATCCTAAAAACCCTCTCTTGAGGAAGTTTTCAAAACCTTTTCAAAAACTTTAAGTTTAATCTTCAAATTATACTTAGCTTTAAGTGACCTAACTCAACTTAATCAAGTTAGGTGGCGACTCCTTTTTTTCTTAAAAGCCCTTAATCAAATCAATTTCAAGTTCAAACCTAGTCGCACTCGTCCTTCTAGGAGGATGAGTTCTAATGACAGAGTTCTGTGCTTTTTCCAGAGTCGAAAGGACTTAGGTAAAAAATCGGGGCATGACAACTAGCATGTCGTCCACATAAACTTCCACGTTTCGTCCTATTTGGGAGTTGTACATTCTATTGACCAACCTCTGGTAAGTTACCCTGGCGTTCTTTAGGCCGAAGGGCATCACTTTGTAGCACTACAATCCTCTGTCAGTGATGAAGGCGATGTGTTCCTGATCTCATTCTGCCATTTTGATATGGTTGTACCCTGAGAAAGTGTCTATAAAGGATAGCATCTCGTACCCAGAGTAGAGTCAACCAGAAGGTCAATGGTAGGCAAGGGGAAGCTGTCTTTAGGGCAAGCCTTGTTAAGATCGGTGAAATCCACGCACATCTGCCATTTCCCATTCGCCTTCTTCACCATCACCACATTTGAGAGCCAGGTCGGGTAATGTGCTTCTTTAATGAACTTGGCTTGGACAAGCTTTTTCACTTCTTCTATGACGGCCTCGTTACGCTTTGGGGTGAAGCTCTTCCTTTTCTGCTTGACGGGTTTGGCCTCTAATGAAATGTTGAGATAGTGGGTAGCGATCTTGGGGTCTATACTTAGCATATCTTCATGGGTCCAGGCAACGACATCAGCGTTGTCATTCAGGAATTTTCCCAGCTCCTACTTGAGCTGCCAAGGAGCGGCGGACCCAATCATTACAACCTTCACCCAGCGTGTGCTGTCCACCTAGGCTGTATTGTGGATGAGGACTTGTTCCAACTCTTCCACAGGTTCTCTTTGCCTAAGTTTTTCCTCATCTTTGACTTGCAACTCTTCTATCACGAGGGCTTCCTTACCGACGTCCTCCTTGAGGGATGCCAAGTAGCATTCTCTTGCCAATCATCAGTATTGTGGCCGTAATCCATGTGGAATCAGCAGTACTTCTTTCAGTTCCTCTCTTCTGGGGGGCCTTTTAACTTCCCAGGCCATTTCAAGTCTGGGTCATTCTTGATTTTGTTCAGGGCGTGCTCCAATGGCATGCTCAAGGGGGTGAAATTACATTCAAAGGCAGCGAACTGGTTTCTTGGCCGGTCACCTCTTTTCGACCTGTCACTTCTTAGGGCCTTCTTGTCTCTGTCGTCCTTACTTTCAAGTGATCTCTTCTTCTTTTCTGACCGGAAGGTGGCGCCCTCATCATGCTCTCGTCGTGCGTTCATCATATCTTCTACATCATATGCTTCTGGGCTCTGATCATAAGGCCCACTATGGTTTTCGGAGGCACCTTGGCCAACGAAAACATGAACCTGTGGGTCTTGACTCCGCTCATAAAGGTGGTGACTATGACCTTGTCATCGACATCATCCACTTCAAGGGCTTCCAAGTTGAACCTAGTGACAAACTTATGAAGGGTTTTGTCCTTCTTCTGCTTCATATTAAGTAGACTGGTTGCTAGTTTTCTCTGCCTCTGGGCTCCAATGTTGTGTCCAAGGAACAGTTTGCTGAGCTGAACGAAGGAGCTAACAATGGAGGGTTGAATTCGGTTGAACCACACTCTAGCTGCTCTTTTGAGAGTGATTGGAAAGGCTCTGCACATAATCTCGTTTGGGACGGCTTGTAGCTGCATCAAGGCCTTGTAGGTTTCCAGATGATCTAACAGGTCCTTAGTCCTATAAAACATCTCTATAGTTGGCATCTTGAACTTGGGTGGTAGGGGGACTCGAATGACTACTTGAGTGAATGGGGAGTCGGCTCTGTTTACCAACTTTTCTATGATGTTGGGAGTCTTAGTTTTCACTGCCTCCATGACTCCGGTCATCTGGGCCTGGAGGGCTCTGAAACGCTCATCCTAGGCTGGGAGGTTGTCCATTCTTTCTTTTACAACCTTGGTGTGTTGGGGGTGATGCCGCAGGTGTGAACCTGGTGCTTGACTCTGTGCTTCCTCCAGTTGGGCTCTGCTGCTTCGAGGCGGTAGCGCGCCGTTAGGGGGTAACGTGCCATCGCCTGGGAAAACAGGGTCTTCGTTCACTATCCTGCTGGCATTACCCCTTCCCCCATCTTCCGGTTGAACTCGAGGTGGTTGGCCTCCTCTTGAGGCAACAGGGAGTCGTTAAAGCAACTCCTAGTTCTGGGTGATCAACATTTTAATATTGGCCATCACATCGGTCATCTAGGTTTAGAGGGCTGTAAATCTGTTAGTATTTTGGTTATCCATTGGTGGAGGTAAGTACGAAGTGCCGGACCTGGTTACGACCATAAAAATGAAAACAATCTTTCCCACAGACAACGCCAACTAATGATGCAGTAAACTAGTATGGTTGGTCTCTAGGCCGGTGATGAGCTACTTGGGCGATCTGAGAGGAAAAGAGGGGTGAGGGACACCGGTGTGGTGCCTGCCAAGGACACTGCGATGCTAAAATTAGGTTTCTGGAGGTATTTCAATAGAGTTTTAGCTAAGGTTTATGTTTGCGTACCTTGTTAGAGAAGATGACTGTCTCTCCACGTGGTAGCGTGGCATTGGAGGACCTAACTGGTAGCAGGGTAGTGGGGGAGTGGTTATCCAACTTTACACATGACGCTCCCTCAAGTGTACATTAGAGCGGGGAAGGTGACTACCTCCTGCTACACGCGAAGTCCTAGAGTTAGTAGCATGTTATCATGATTGGGTTATCAATGGTGGCCCCCACTAGTCGTGACAGTGGAGGGAAATGATCGGTACCATCCGCTCAGTCATGGTATTCTCGGCCGTGCTAAGTCATGGTCTACTCGGTCTGTTCGGACTTACAGGCTCGTCTGCTCGGTAATGCAGTTGCTTGGTCGTGCTTAAGCCAGTTGGAACTATCAGGGTTGATCTCTATTGTCTTCTTGCTTGACATGTACCCTAGGCGTAATGTTCTCGACACAAGTGTTGTTCAGCCCATGCGGAAAGTCCTGATTGTTCCCTATCAGTTGCTCCCAATTTTCCAAAGTACCCCAAGTGTGGTCAGGGGAATTTGGTCGATCGGCCCCATGCGTAGAGTCCTAATCAATCCCCATCATTTTGATGATGCAGTAAACTAGTAAAGTCGGTCTCCAGGCCAACGGGAAGCTGCTTCGGTGATCTGAGAGGAAAAAAGGGGTGAGGGACATCAGTGTGGTGCCTGTCAATGACACTCTGATGCCAGAGTTAGGTTTATGAAGATATTCAACAGAGTTTTGGCTGGGGTTTATATTTGCATATCTTGTTGAAGAAGATGAGTTTCCCTTTTATATGGGTAGGCATCCTGGTAGCCATAAGAGGGTGTTGCGTGCATGGAGATAGTGGGAGATGCCTATCTCTCCACGTGGCAGCGTGGTATTGGAGGACCTAACTGGTGGCAGGATAGTAAGGGAGTGGTTGTCCAACTTTACACGTGGTGCTCCCTCAGGCATGCGTCAGAGCGGGGAAGGTGACTACTTCCTGCTCCACCCGAAGTCCTAGAGTAGCACGTTATCATGATTGGGTTGTCAGTGGATGCCCCTACTAGTCATGGCAGTAGGAAAAAATGATTGGTACCATCCACTCAGTCATGGTCTGCTTGGCCGTGCTAGGTCATGGTCTGCTCGGTTTGCTCGAATCTGCAGGCTCATCTACTTGGTAATGCAGCTGCTCGGTCGTGCTCGAGTCAGTTGGAGCTCTTAGAGTTGATCTCATTGTCTTCTTGCTTGACATGTACCCTGGGCATAATGTCCTCGATACAAGCGTCAGTCAGCCCATGCGGAGAGTCCTGATCAGTCTCCATCAGTTGATCCCAATTCCCATGAATATCCCAAGTGTTGTCAGGGGAATTTGGTCGGTCGGCCCTATGCATAGAGTCCTGATCGGTCCTCATCAATAGAAACAAATCTTTGCATATAAAGATAAGTTGTTTATATCTTATTGGCATGAGTCTCATGTTGCTACCTTCTTAGTAACTTCTATCCACCATAGTACAAACAAATTTCATGGAAACAAAGTCAAACATCGAACTTTTTTGAATTAAAAAAGTGTTAGGTAACCTTAAAGTCATGTGTTAAAAAAATGTTGTTTTCATCCTCTGAAACAATATAAGAGAGAAAATAGACCCTTCTTAAAAAGGGACTCCATATTGTGATTAGTTAGCAAGTATTTATTGAATGACCTTTTAGGTAAAGAAAATGAACAGACACCAATTTTACTGTACCAATCTTATCAATTGAAATCTTCACGCGACTTTCACTATTTTCATGGGGTTTGTTTTTCTATATAAAGAGAATGAGAGCCAAAGGGAGACACACAAGAAAAGAGAGAAAGAAAGAAGAGGAGGGAAGAAAGAAAAGAGAGACAGAGCAGAGGCTTTGGACAAATATTGAGATACAGTTGTATTATATTTATATCTTTTCTTTCAACATTATGAAATCTTGGATGATCAAGAAGATCAACCCCTAATAGTTCCAGAATTAATCTGAGAAATATTTGACATATTTGACTATTCTTGAAGAACTAATTTTACTATATCTTGTGTTAAGTTATATTTATCTGTCTTATATTTTTTCTAATTTTATAACACGTTATCAGCACGAGACTCTAAGTGCTTGTAAAATTTGTTTCTTTTGTGTTCTTCATCACGTTAAATGATCTGTGGAGATAGCATGTAAAACTTCATTTGGGTTTATACTGGATCTAAGGTATGCTCATTGTTAGTTTAATTCTGTTATTTATTATATTTTTGACCTGAGTATCAGAGCCACAAAGGGTATATTCGTGCTTGCTTATACTATTTTCTTGACGAAGCTTTGATTGAGTTTTAGTGGTGGTTTAGCCAAACGATCTCCGATTAGTTTTTTTTTTTTTTAGTATGTTATAGCATATAACAACATAATTTCATTAGTGAAATTTCATAAGAAAATTCATTTCCGTTTAACGTAGATCTAAAAAAGAAATTTTAAAATTCGAAACTTTGTTGGTTTATTTTTCACAAATTTTAAATTTTTGGCCTATGATATTTATAGATTTGGAATTCTTATTTCAATAGCTTTCCATAGACATGTATCTTAATTATATTTTGATGCCTAAATTAAAAGTTATAGGCAATTTAAATTTAGAAAAAAATTACAATCGAAATAGATTAAGTGATCTAGATCTATCAGAACAGTGATATTATACATAGTAATGAATACTATTTATCAATAGTACCCTTACTATTTATAATTGATAAATATTAAGATGAATAGTGGTTTATAATTGATAACAACAGTTATTTTGAATAGTAATTGCATAGTAATTATATAATAAATAATATTAAATAAATAGTATGTTGTGCAATATTTTTTAAATTTCTATCGGTTTTCTTTTCATGGATTTGTTTTTCTATCATAATACCTACCTAGCATTAATATATTTAGTAGATGTTTTACATGATCATTAACTTATGGTTATCAGATCATATTATTGCAATTATATTTTATTATATGTATTGCTTTACAAAGGCAGTTAAATAGAAGAAATTAAATATTTTTGTAGAATGCTTATTCAGGCCTACACGTCGTTTATTTCATTAGTGTTGCTTATTATGATAAGCATAAGGCCTATTTTCATTTTTGTTGATTTAATTTTTTAACTATAGTTATTATGGTTGGCAAGTTGGCTATTTTAATTTATCAATGTGTCATCATTGAATTTTTGTAAAAAGAAAAATATAGAGTGCAACAAGACCGTAATCTTTTTAAATGCTCATTATGATTAAATACACCTAGAGTTACAAGATTATCAATAAATGCACATAAAGATGCAAGATTATTAGTAAATGTACTTGGATTTGCAAGATTCTGGTTAAATGCACCTGAAGTTACAAGGTTATGATTTAATGCACCTGGAGCTACAATAATTTACAAGTGCTAACAAGTATAATTTTTATTATTTAAATTAGTCCACAATGAAAATGATGTGGAGAAAATCTTCCTAATAAAGATATGATAGAAACATATATTTACATTTTATGCCTTGAACGTAGCAATATCGAGTGTTAATTTAGAAAAATATTTTGAAATAATATATTATATTCTAATAGCATGTGTAAATATAATAAAAAATAAGGGTAAAGGTAGTTAAATAAATTAGTTACTATTCATATATATTATTTACATTACTATTTATGAGTCCCATGCTATTTTGGTTTTGTCTCTCTTTTTATTTTTTTACGTTTTCATTAGTGTTATATTATATTTTTGAACTGAATAAATTTGATTATTATGGATGTGATTGCAAATGTGACTCATATAAATAATTTTTGAAATCATGGGATTACCTTGAAGTTAGGAAGCACGGACACTTCGTTGGAGGAGCTGTACTCGTGTCAGACACCGACACTTGTCGAACACTCGCGGACACGTGTTGGACACTCCGTTTTACATGCCCGATTATTTATTTATTTATTTTTATATCGGACACTTTATGGACACGGCTTGGACACGTGTGTCCTATTTTGGACACTTTAGGGACACGACAAGGACTCAATTATAAATTTTAAAACTAATTGTTAGATCGAAGAAGAAGAAAAAAGAAGAAGAAGGAGATAAAAAACAAGTATACTACTTATATTGACGGTTAATTTGTTTTGAGTGTTTTTTTTTATGGTTTTGATATTAGATGATGATGGATAGCCGATGAAGTGTAATGACATGTTAATGTTTTCGAAATTTATCACTTTATAGTATTATGTATTAATGAAACAACTTTTTTTTGTTGTTAACGTGTTTGTTTACTTCATCATTTTTAATAGAATGTAATTAACTAATTGTAAATGAATTGTTATCAATTAAGTAGTGAAATATGTTGTTATACTTATTTAATTGGTGTTATATTGTATATTTTTTGCTTTTTTTTATAAAATATTTGTATATATGACATATAAAAAATATAAAAATAAATTATTTTACCGTGTTCCTGCCGTGTCGTGTCCTGCATTTTTTAAACATTCCGATGTTAGCGTGTCTGACACGTATCATGTCCAGTACTCGTGTCCGTATCCGTACTTCTTAGCCTTGAAAGTTACAATGTTTAAATTAAAAATACCACAAGGTACCATCAGAAGTGGAGTAGTGGAATAATGTAAGAGAAAAATAAAATAGAAAAAAGGTTTGCTAAATAAATCTCGGAAGAATTATGAAGATGTTTTATTGGTCACGTACTTATAGTTCGATTAATTATTATTTACAGTAGAAATAATTTTACAAATTTAATTATTTAATTGATAATGTATAGATCAATTCCTTATTTTAAATTTTTTTGAATTATTCTTTTAGTAAAGGTGAAACTTCATATATATTTTACACATGAAGATATGGATCATTCGAATGCCTTAATTATTTCAAAGATGAATGTGGAAGAGATATATCTTGTAGAAAGTACTAGAATGCACACAATTCTTTAAAAGAAAAACATATTTCATAAACTTAACATTAACTGAAATTAATGTTAAGATAATACAGACATTATAAAATTGATTAGAGGCTCTAAAAGATCTAGGTTTTAGGAGAGTTAGGCTTCGAAAGAGCTAATATAATGCTGGTAAAAGGAATAAAATTTTATATTGATAATGATTTCTATTCTATTGGAGTTGCAACAAATTTGCTAAATTTTATAGATATTTTTACATTGTTTTTATTATTTGCATGTTAGAAGTACATAATGAAAAATAATATAAAAATAAAGGTAGTGAAAAATATCTTTACATTATTTTTATTTTTCGTGTCAGAAACATATAATGGATAAATTTGTTACTTTTCTTCTGGGTTATATATTATACGACTATACAAGTTATGAGATCACTTGAAGTGATACATCAGAAGTATTTTTGACCTAAAAAATTTTTATATTATGAAATCATCTAAAGTGATGCACCTAACGTGAAATACCTGAAGTGTTGCACCATAAATGCTTTCACTCCAAAAGAATTTTACACTTTAACATAATAGTTTTGGTCATCCAAAATCAACAATAATATATCTAATCATTGAAAACTCTTATGGATATCTGCTAAAGAACTAGAAACTTCCTTTTCCCAAACAATTATTTGCTTACTTTGTAATCTCTCATTTTTGCATATATATATAATGGTTACATCTTTATTTATTGTTAACTCTCATATTTTGCGGAAAATCATTTTGACGAGTCAGTTTTTCTATCATTAGAGTGAGATAAAATCTACTGTGATATCAGTTAGAATGCTGTGAAATTGTCTCATCTTGATTCTCGAACAAGTCAATATGAAACGAAAGTTTACAAAGGAATCTGAAGTTCATAAAACTATTTACTTGTAGATGATTGCAAATCAATTGCCTAAAGTATTTACCGATATAAAGAAGATAATCAAATCATATCGATATAAATTGCCAATACTTTAGCACATATTGATGTTGTAGGATAATCTGTTAATATAGTAGCATATAATTTCAAAGCGCTTGAAGCATGAGAGCCCTGTCAGTACAAACGTGAAAACTCTCAGAAAAAGAAAAGCACAATAAAATGAGCAAATTGGTGTTTTTGAAGAAACCATAATATTTAAATTTCTTGAAAAAGGAACTCTTGAATAGCAATATCTTGAAGAAATAGGAGATCATAATTTCTAAAATTCTTGAAGAAGAAAATGAACCTCCAAAAGAGAAATCTCCATCATTTAAACTTTTGGAAGAAACTTCTGTAACAGAATCCCTAGAAGAGGAACCTTTTGAAGAGATATCCCCTGTAGAGAAAATGATACTTGAAAATAATGATATCTCAATGAATAATAATGTGAATACAGGAGAACAATGGAATAGAAATGATATAGTTGTCGACAACATATTTTTATTTGAAGTACCTTTTGTAATTATCAAAAGTAATGAAGAGACTGAATCACAGATAGTCGACAAATGTCAATATTGATATAATTGATCAAAATAAAAAGAAATTACTGAGTTTGAATTAAACTCATTAGCATAATGTAAAGCATTCGAACTTGTAGTTTAATCACTAGAAGATGAAAATACTGGACTTGTAGTTCAAACACCAATAGATGTCAGACCTGTAATCTAAACACTAAAAGATGTAAAGTATTCGGACAAGTAGTCCGCCTATCTGAAGATGTAAAATCGATTTAATACAGATGAGTATTTGTGCAATGAGAAAATAGAATAGTGCGATATAAAACACGACTCGTATTAGACGGTTTCTCGCAGATATTTGGTATTTACTATAATGAGAAATTCTATCCTATAAGGATGAAATTACATTTATATTATTGATTAGTTTGTCAGTCTCAGAAAGACTAAATATGCACCTAATGAATGTATAACAACCTATTTATATGGTGGCTTAGATAACGATATAATATGAAAAATTCTTGAAGAATTTAAAAAGGTTTGAAGCAGATCTTTTAAAACCTCGAAGGTTATATTCTATCAAGTTTCAAAGATATTTGTATGGATTAAATCAATTTGGACGCAAATGGTACAATTATCACAATAAATATCTATTAAAAAAATATGTGATCAATACAACTTTTTAAAAAATTTTATTAGAATTTGAATTTGTTATTATTACAATATATGTTGATACTTTTGAATATTATCGGTACTTCTGAAAAGATTATAAAGTTACTAGTTATTTAAATAATAACTTTAAAATTAAACAGCTTGGGAGAATAAATTATTGTATTGTCTTGCAGATTGAGCATTTATCAAAAAGAATTTTTATTCATTAGTTGATATATACAGGAAATATTTTATATTGATAAAGTTCATCCATAGAATTCTCCAATGGTTGTCTGATTATTTGATATACAAAAATGTCATTTTTATCTTCAAGAAGATAGTGAAGAAATTCTTGATCCTGAAGTACCATGTCATAGTGCTATTTGGGATTCTTGTGTATTTTGCAAAATACACAAAACCTGATATTATATTTTTCTGTCAATCTGATGACAAGATATAGTTCTGCACCAACTCCAAGATAGTAGAATGGAGTAAAACACACATTTTGTTATCTTACGCAGACATTGGCTATTTTTCTTATCCACATAAAGCTCTGTCACACTGTGTATTTGTTTGTTGATGACAAGACTGCTATATCTTGGCAATCTGTAAATCAACTATTAACGGCAACTTCTTCAAATCACTGTTTCAAAATACTCATGAAGCAAGTCAAGAGTGCATTGGGTTGAGTTCTATAATCTAACATATTTAAGAAAGTTACTGACTATCTTTGATCAAAGATGTTTCGATGATATTACATGAAGATAATGATTGTACAGATTAAGGGAGGCTACATCAAAGGTAACAGAACTAAGCATATTTCGTCAAAATTCTTTCATATACATGAGTTTCAGAAGAGTAGTAGTATAGTGTCCAACAAATACGTTCAAGTGACAATTTAAAGAACTTATCCACTAAAGCAAGTGCGGCGTTTAAGAAACTAGTTCACAAGATTAGCATGTGTCGCCTTATGGATATTTCATGTTATGCAATCCATACCATCAAATTCATACCAGATGTTTGAATAAGGGGGATTCGTGTACTGCCTCGTTAAAAGAGTACCGGGTTTTTCTTTGGCAAGGTTTTAACGAGGCAGTTCTAATGCACTCACAACATTTTATGCTACACAAAATATTGTACTCTTTTTTTTTAGCTAAAGTTTTTTCCTAATAAAGTTTTAATGAGGTATATTTTGATGACGGTCATTCAAAGGGGAGTGTTGTAAATAGTTAGCAACTATTTATTGGATGACCTTTTAGGCAAAGAAAATGAACTGACACCAACTTTACTGTGCCAATCTTATCAATTGAAATGTTCACGCTGCTTTCATTATTTTCATGCGGTTTCTTTCTCTATATAAAGAGAATGAGAGTAGAAGAGAAACACACAAGAGAAGACAGAAAGAAAGAAGAGGAGAGAAGAAAGAAAAGAGAGATAGAGCAGAAGTTCTGAACAAATATTAAGAGATACAGTTGTATTTATATTTATATATTTTCTTTTAATATTATGAAATCTTGGATGATCAAGAAAATCAACCCTTGATAGTTCTAGAAGAACTAATCTTGAGTAATGTTTGACATATTTGGCAGTTCTCGACGTACTAATTTTACTATATTGTGTTGAGTTATATTTATCTGCTTTATATTTTCTCTAATTTTATAACACTACTTTTTTGCCATAATAAAACCAAAGTCAAGGTCTAAAAAGTTCGATTACGAGTAAAGGAGGTATTAGACACTCTGTGTCACCTAATTGGTCCGCGTTTCTGTATGACATTTAAATTCTATATCACCTTTGGGTAATTAAAAAATGAGATATGTCCTTCTATTTTTGGAGAAGAAAATGTTTTGATAATTGTATGTGAAAACATTTTATTGAACCTTAGTTGACCAAGTTTAAGGAGAATGGCATAGATTTAAAATTATCATGTAATCCCTTTTGGAGTGTTATTGTCAAACTTGGAAACATTTCGCATTGCTCCATATGGGTCAAATCCAAGTAACAGTGGTTAAAACAACAAATAGTTTGAAGGACGATTATAGAAGTACAATTGTAGAGAGTTGCAATAAGAAGTAGAAAAATGCTAGCATCAGACGCGCCTGCTAGGCAGGCGTCGCTTGATACTAGACACATTAGTCATGACTCACGCCTGTTAGGTTTGATGCTAGATACATCAGTCATGGCTCAAACAACCAGTGGGCCATAGTTGTTGTGTCTAGCATCAGGCGGTGTCTGCCCAGCAAGCGTGTCTAACGCTAGATCATCCCTAAAAAGTATATTGTCCATATAGACCCTGAGGTTGTGTTTGGATCAAGCATTTTGTAATGAAAAAAAAAAAAGATAAAGGAAAAGAGAACACAATATTTTTTTATTTTATTCTATTTTTTCTCACATTTTATTTTATTTTATTTTTTCTTGATAAATCCAAATTCTAATCACAACATGAATATATTATCAATAAGAAGGGAAAAATTCTATTTTTTTAAAATTTTCTATAAGAATGATGTGACTATAATAGTTTTATAATTAAAAGGATGTCTTGATTGTTTTTTCGTGTTAAAGTGGTCAAGTCACAATTCAACTATATTATTGTGTATAAAATTTTTCTTTACATTTTTTTTTATATTTTTTTTGTGTGTATAAGATTACCCCTAAGAAGGATGTCGGCACAAGCCTCTAACTACATCTTTTGGTCATGCTTGTTTTGCAAGATAAGGGCGTGGGATTGAGCAATTCAATCTTTTGTCCAGTATATTTCACGTTTGCTTCTATAAAAGGGGATTAAAACAACTGATTGAAAGGAGTCTTTTATCCCACAAACACGGTAGGTACTCCAAAGTTTGGAAGTCCAATGAAAAAATTAGCTTTCAAAAGATTAAAATACTCGCAGGATTGTTATCTTAAAATTAAAGATTAAATACACTTAACATTCTTACACTTTCATCAAAATTCTTTTTTGGTCTATTCGTTTTCAATTATAACAGTCCAACCCTTTGCACTTTTAGTTAAGATCCCTCCGTAAGTTAGCTCTGTTTGTTGGATTAATGAAAAATGCCTATGTGATGCTCAAATGAGTTGTGTCCAAGTACAATTATCATTTTGTCTTCAAATCACTTCCACATAAAAATATACTATAAAAGGACAATAAAAAAATGAATTAAGCAATGATTAAGAGAAGGGTCTTTCAAATTAGTGTAAATAATTTCATTTAAATTGTTAACAAAAAAAAAGGACCATATAAACTACAAATATACCGTAGCAAAAAACCAACTATTGAAATAACAAAAAGTTCAAAAAAAAAAAAAAAAAAAAAGCAAAACAAAACAAAACAAATAAATAAATTTACCGAAAAATAGGACACCACCGCCAAACAACAAAATCAATCTCAAGCCCCTGCCTCCGTCGCTTCTTACTCCGACCGCGGCCTCCAAGCCAACCGCCGACCATCCACCCCCATTGCCAGCCAAACCTACCTTCCTTTCTCTCTCTGTAACTCCTCCCCACCCAAACTCCCCTAATTTTCATTCACTCTCAAGGTTAACCACCAAACCCCCAACATTCCTCTGTAATATTTTTTAGGCAACTCAACAGCAAGCAAGAGTCTGCTGCAAATTTTACAAAACCTATTGATTTGTGATTGTAGAGCTTTGAATTCAAGAATTGGAGAGTTGCGAAAGCGAAACCCAGGGGCTTTCGATGTCGAAGGCGGTGAAAAAGGCTGCGGGCTGGGACGAAGTCGGAGGTGGTGTGGCGGGGAAGGCTAGTGGGGGTGGGGTTGGGTGTTGCTATAGTGACGGTGATGGTGGGGGAGGGTTGGGGCAGTGCATCGGGAGGTGGGGGTAAGGGTATGGGATGAAGTGGGTGGTGAGGCAAGGCGGTGGGGTTGGAATGGGGTGGGGGATGGAGAAGTGGTGGTGCGGCCTTGACTTTAAGTAGATTGTGAAGAGAGAGAGAGAGAGAGAGAGAGAGAAGGAGTTGCAAAGGGAGATAGGAAGAAAAATGTAGTTAAAGAGAGAGAGAGATCTGCAGAGAACTGGGCAAATTCCAGTGGGATGAGGGAAAATAATCCCATGTGGCATGGTGGCTTTCATATGCCAAATGGCAATAACATATTGGCTAGAAATAATTAGTACTTTTATTAATTATTTCTTCTTTTTGTTTGGTATAAATTGGAACAAAATTTCTATTATGCCCTTAAAAAATGCACGTGATGGGCACATATCCAATTTCTGTCTATTTAATAAACGATAGATGAAGAAGGGATGAAATTGCGTGATCGAAAGTGCAAACAATTAAAAACAAAGGGACTAAAATAGAATTTTGATAAAAGTAGAAGGATGCTAAATGTATTTTACTTTGAAATTAATTCTCTCGCGTTTTCCCATCTTCTGAAACAACATGGCCTCAGGCCTTAGGGTGTTCATATCGGGGGTCACGTTGAAAAGTCACGTGAAATAATAGTATCGAGTTGAATAATTTTAGAATCGTACTTAATTTATAGCGTTCAGGTTTGGTAAAAATATCAAATTTATTATAAAAAAGTAAGATTAGATCGAGTTGGTCAGTTTGAGTTAAAAAAATAATGACCCGTTATCCAAACTTAATATAGTCAATTTAGTTAAAATTCATCCATTATCTATTTATAAAGTGATTAATTTGGATCAATTTTTTTTCAATTTGGATCGGGTTTGGTGAGCCGACTTTTTGAGCACCCTTACATTCATCGGAGAATTAATGCATAACAATTTAAAACACATATCAAAGAAAATTTACATACAAAATAAAATGTATGAGAATTTTTTTTTTTCTTTTTGTTTTGTTTGTTTGTAAAATAAAGTATTTATTTTTTTAAAAAAATAATGTTATACAAATAAAAAATTTATATACAAAATGATGTGTTTTAATAAGAGCTCTTTACTTTTATCAAAACATTTATTATAATTATTTTAAATAATAAACTGCCGCTTTCACATCAGTATAATACTTTTACATGATTTTTTTTTTGTAAGAAAAACAATTTCCTCTAAAAAATCTAACAATCACATTTTCATGCCGACCAAGCTCATTGATGCCGTGTTTGGATGCAGTTTTACTGGAAAAACTAAAAGTCAAATTCAAATCCAAACAAATTTGTGTTATTAAAAAATGAGAGGGAAATAAGAAAGATAAATATTTTGAAAACCCACAAAGGACATATAATATATCCTGCAAGCCTGGCTGTAATCTATCTCATCCAAAAATTTAAAAACAAAAATACGATAAATTGAAAATTGCAACAACCAAATTCACCGCCGATTCCTGAGCTGATATGAACTTTACACGCACACAAGTAGGAATCAACAAAGAATAAACAATTGAATGTAATAACTCTAAATCCAAATCTGAGAATCTAAACGGAACATCAAATTTTCAATCCAATAAAAAAAAAAAAAAATGGAACATCAAATGTCAATGTTAAATCAGAACATCAAACACAAAAAAACCTCAAACTTTAAAATTTCGATGTCAAATTGCCAGTTTATGTACAAATAGATAGATACAAGAACAAACACAATCGATCTATCAATTGGATTCAAGGCAAAAGAGGACCCCTACTATCATAAAGTTTAACATCATCACCGTCTTTTTCTGATAACTCACCGACACTATCATCACCCTCATCATCATCATCACCACCACAATCGTATACAGATCCAAGAACGAGGAGCAATTGATCTTCGAGATACCTCTGCAACAACCTCACTTCATCGCCTTCACTTTCGCCTCTGCCTTCCTCGCAGAGGCGCAGCCCGTCGCCGCCGTGGTCGTCGGCTGGAGCAGTTGATTTCAGGAGGCTCCGACGACGACGGCGGCGGCGGCTGCGTTGGCCTAGGCGGCAGAGGCAAAGGCAGACTTCGACAGCGCAGAGGAGAGGGAAGGTGGCGCAGAGGAAGGGGAGGAGGAGAGGGGAGAAGAGGGCGAGGAGGAGGTATCGTCTGCGACTGCTTCTCAACCAGGAAGTTAGGACCATTGCTGCCGATGCGATCGTAGTCGTCGGATCATGATCGTGGTCACCGTTATCGTAATCGTCATCGTTGTTGCGGAGGATCAGCAAGGCCTGTTGATGTTGGTGTTGTGTTTTTTCTGTCTCTTTGCCCCAACAGCAGGAGCACAATTTCCACATGACTTCTTGGGTTTCTTTGGTTTGGTTGTTTATACAAGAAGAACGAGTGAGCCGGTGTCTTGATGAGTCTGACTGCTACGACCTTCTATATGGGCCACAACTCTAAACAGTGATTGTCGTTTTTAGAGTTTGAAGTTTAAACCGAACACCACGTGGGTACCACTGCCCGATTGTTGCCTTGACCCGCCAGCTTAATCCCCTGGCGTTTATACATTATGGAGATCCATATATGATATATGTAATTTATGTGCGGCCGGTTTAGGACTTGGAGGAGGGAAATGAAAGAATTTTTTTTTTCAAATTCCCTTATCTTGTTTCTTTTATTTTTTTTTCATTTTTTTTATAAAATCAAACAGAAATTAAATTTTCTTCCTTTTCTCTTTCTCTTCTTTTCTGTTCCCTCCCCTAAGTTCCAATCAAGTTCTTAAGGAATTATAAAAATAAGTTGTTAATTGATAACATAAGGTGTTGATTGATACAAATTAGTAGTTCAATAGATTAATGTGTAATATTTTAGTGATTAGAAAAGTTTAGTGATACTGAGTCATAATTTAAGGAGTGTTTTTATAATTATTCCAAATAAATATTGTTTTTTTTTTCGTATCTATAGAATTTGTTAAAGTGATAGAGGTGGCTATGGGCCTGAGTCCAATAGGCCCGTCCAAGTCTACCCATAAATTATAGGATTTGAAAATTTTGTTTTAAGCTCGATTAGTTCAATAGAAGGGCTTGGAAACTGTCTTTGAAGCTCAGCCCAACCCGAAATATACATAAAATAATATAACATGTATATGTAATTAAATTTTATGTTATTCAATATTATTTATAGAGAAAAAAATTATATATTACATGTTCCATAATGGATGACTTCATCAACAATGGATGGCTTTATCAAATTGCAGCCGTTGCCACAATTACTCAGTACTTGCATATTAAGATACCTATTACCACCTTGCTCAAAACGTTATATTGCCGACTCCAAATTAATATATATATAGGGGCTCGAAAATAGTTTGAGATATAACAAAAAAAAAAAAAAAAATAGAGAAAGAATTGGAGAGAAAATAAAAGAAAATGAAGTATAGGTAAATCTTCAAAGATCATGTTATATTCTATTTGGTTCTGTACTATCAATAAAGTTTTGGGTGGTTCAGAAGATCAACCCTTAATTGTTCTAAATGAACTAATATGATAAATATTTGACAGTTCTTGAAGAACAATTCATTATACTTTGTGTTAAGCTATTTTATATAATTTATATTTTTTTAGTTTTACAACACGTTATCAGTACAATGCTCTGAGTACACACATATGTATATGTCTCATAATTTTAATGTTTGATGACTTCTACGAAGTATAAGAATTTTAGAAAGTAATGATTATTTAATATTCAAGATGACACCAATTTCTTTGTTTTAAGTAGTGTTCATTTTATTATTTTATGTGGCCTGAATATATATGTAGTCTTAATAATTTTGTCCTGATTTAATTTTATTATTTTGTTAGTATAGTATTATGAAAATGTCGAATCTCACAAAATTAGAATTTGTTGCCCTTGACATTTCTGGTGATAACTATTTATCTTAGATCCTTGATGCTGAGATCCATCTAGCTGCGAAAGATCTTGGACAAATAATAACTAAGGAAAATGAAACGTCCCAACAGAATCGCGCTAAAATAATGATTTTTCTTCATCATCATCTTCATGAAGAATTAAAATCTAAGTACCTCACAATAAAAGACCCGTTGACATTATGAAAAAATTTAAAGAAGTGATACAAGCATTAGAAGATCGTAATCCTCTCAAGAGCCCGCTTTAATTAGATGCACCTGAGATTATAAGATTTTAAAACTGTTAGTGAGTATAATTTCGCATTATTTAAAATTAGCTCATGATTAAGGTTATGTGGAGAAATTATTACTAATAAAGATATGTTGAAAAAAATATTTTTCACATTCCATGTCTCGAATGTGCTCCTGCAACAGTAATATCGAGAGCGTGGATTTAGAAAGTATTCTAAGTTAATTTCTTATCTTCTTGTAGCTGAGCAAAATAATAAGCTGGTAATGAAAAATCATCAGTTTTGATTTTCTAGTTCTGCTCCATTCCCTAAAGTTAATGCAATCTCATTTGATAGTCGTTGACGCGGACGTGATCATTGTTGTGCCAGGAATAGTTTTTGAACTTGTGAGAATTATCATGAAGGTAACACTTATCATATGAAATTTAAAAATAACACATCATACCACCAACAGTGGAATGACTTTAAAGTAAAACAAGAAAAGAAAAAAATTTACAGAATAAACCCTTTAAGAATTATGAAGATACTTGTTATATGTGTGGAACGAAAGAACACTAGTCATGTACTTGTCGTACGTCCAAACATTTGAGAGAATTTTATCAAGCCTTAATTAAAGATAAAAAAAATACAAAAAATTATTTTATGGATTTTGATAACCCATTTGATATTACTCATCTGAATGTTTTATATTTTTTTGAAGAGGCAAGTGAAAAAATAGACCATTTAATTGGTGATGAGGATGTCCACACTAATTAATGTTATTTTCTAGTTTATTTAGTTTATTATCATCTTTTATAATATTTTCTTCATTTTTTTTCCCTTTTAATGAACTCCCTTGTTTTAAATAAACAATTTCAATAATTTGTATATAGATGAATGAATTGTGTTCGGCAGAGGCCTAGAGGGCCAAGTCTAGCATCTTGTCGCGTGCGAGCAGTTGAGATGTGGCGTTGGTTGCTGTGAAGGTATAAGGAAATAAAGTTGCGCCTTCACTAACAGTAATTATTTTTGGTGTAGTGGTAAGCGCTTGATCATGAAAACTAGTATCAGAGCAGGTCACGGGTTCAACTCCCTTGGAGGGCATGCTACTTGCGAGCAGGCACTGGGAGGGGGGGGATTGTTGGGCAGAGGCTTGGAGGGCCAAGTCCAATATCCTGCCGTGTGTGCGCAGTCGATACGTGGCGTTGGCTGCTGTGAGGGTATAAGGAAATAAAGTTTCACCTTCACTAACAACAATTGCTTTTGGTGCAGTAGTAAGCACTTGATCCTGAAAACAATTGTTCACTCAAGGTTGATCCCCATGTTGACTTTGATGATAACTAAACCTTGTCATATTTTGCTAATACATTTATTTCGTGTGCAGATTAATAAAGATTATAATTTAGACTTAAAAGTTTTGACTTAAAGTCTAATACATGTCAAAGTGGATGCACAACTAGTCAAGTCAAGCAATGTACCCTAAGATTCATGCAATGCACCAAAACTGAGCAATGACACATATTCAAACTTAAAACCAATGACTTGATTTCAAAGAGATTGAAGGTGTTCAAAAGACGATTTCATCAAGTGTGCAAAGACTAATTGAAGACGACTTGATTTTGAAGAGATTGAAGGTGTTCGAAAAGCGATTTCATTATGATTGCAAAATCTCTATAAAGAATCCAAGTGAATACTTCATCTGGGATGTGAAGAGTTAATGAAGATGATATGTGTTAAAAGAAATTGAAGATGTGCAAGAGTAGACTTCATCAAGCTTATAAAAGACTCAGTGAAGTGATCCTAAAGAAGAAAGAAGGATTAGTAGCAAAATGGAAGAGCTCGGCAATGAGGCATTATGAATATGAAGCTCTACATGGATAAAAAGTCATTAGCAGCAAATGGAAAGAACTCGACAATAAAGAAGAAGAGCTCGACATTAATGGAAAGGAGTTCTAGTAGCTTGGAATCAAAGAAAAGATGATTATTAAAAGATAAATTCAATCCAAATTGAATAGAAGACAACTTTGATGAATTGAGGACTTTGATCTATCATCATATCCCAAAGAGAAGACTCCTTGAAGATCTTATAGCATTGTTGAAGCTGAACTTGATCAAAGGAAGGATGAATGAAGATTTCTAGGTAATGTGTTAACACATAAAAATGAAGAGTCGACACATGAGGACAAAAACCAAAAGTTTAAAGACAGCATAATCAAGTGTCTACACATGAAGTTGATATGTTGACACATGGAGACAGTGGACAACATCTGAAAAATGTAAGCTGAATGTGTCGACACATGAAACCAAATGTTGACACCTAGGGACTAACGACTAGTTTTTCTAACGTTATAATGGACTATACTTTCATTAAATGAACCCCCAATAACCATCAACGAACGAAATTACTACAAGGGTTTGTATACAAGCTTCCAATTGCGTTTATACAAGAAGAGAGATAAGAAAAACAACATCCACTAACTGATTGAGCTAAAAATTTCTAAAAATTCTTTTTGTCTTCAAATTAACATTTAGTGAGCTATTATTTTTCTATCCACTCTTGATAGGGAGTTTGTATTTCATTTGTATAATTTTCATACACATGTAAGTGAGAGTTTGAGAGTTCTTTAGTAAAAGAAAACTCTTATAAGTTGAAGTGAAACTTGGACAAAACCACTTGGTAGCTGGAAGAACTTAAGAAGAAGTTCTTGGGTAAAAGTGAGTTGAGCACTTGGTAAATTAGCACCTACTTTGTAATTGGAGATTACATAGTGGAAGAAGACTTCAAGGGGGTCTTGGGGTAAGGACGTAGACCACGAATTGCGGTTGACCCTCGGTAATCCTTAATGTGCCTTCTCTTGCTCTGTTTTCATCTCTTTATTAATTACATTGCATTTCATCTATCTTGAATCACTGTTCTATTGATTATATTAGTTTTTAATAAATCTTAATTGTATTAAATTTTGAATAACTCAATTTACCCCCCTCTTGGGTTGCCTTTTGGGCCAACAATTGGTATCAGAGCTTATATTCTTGTTTTAGGCTTAACATCCTAAGAATAGATCAATGGCAACCAATTTTGGAAGCTCTCTCAGTGAGGGTCAATCCACAAACAGACCACCTATGTTTAATGGCATCGATTACAACTATTGAAAAAATAGAATGAGAATCTATATTTAATCGATAGATTATGAATTATGGAGAATTATAGTAAATGATCCCAAAACTCTTATAACAAGAGTAGAAAGAACTGATGTTCCTAAACTCGAATCTGAATGGGATGGGGATGATTTGAAAATGCTGCAAGCTAATACCAAAGCCATGAATATTTTATATTATGCACTTGATCCTAATGAATTCAATCGTATTTCTACTTGTGAATCAGTTAAAGAAATATGGGATAGACTAGAGATTGCACATGAAGGTACAAATCGAGTTAAAGAATCTAAAATCAATATTTTGGTACATAGTTATGAATTATTTAAAATGAAATCTGATGAGTCTATCGCCGAAATGTTCACAAGATTCACTGATATTATTAATGGCTTGAAATCTCTTGGAAAGATGTATCCTAACAGTGAGCAATTGAGGAAGATTCTAATATCATTGCCAAAGGCCTAGGAAGCTAAGGTCATGGCAATTCAAGAAGCAAAGGACCTCAACACATTGCCTCTTGAAGAACTCTTGGGCTCTTTTATGACTCATGAGCTCACTCAAAAGCAGCATGTCTAAGAGGATGAAAAGAAGAAGAAAAGGTCAGTTGCATTCAAGTCCACCAGCCAAGATGATGAATCAGCAAATGATAAGGATGAGGATGAAATTGCACTCATCACTCAAAAATTCAGAAGATTTATGAAGAGGAAATTGAAAGGTAGAAAGAAACATGAAGCCAAGGGAGATTCTAGTAAAGAATCTATTATCATATACTATGAATGCAAGAAGCCTGGCCATATAAAGGCCGAATGCCCTCTGCTTAAAAAGAAAGAAAAGAAAAACCAAGAAAAGAGAGTAATGGCAGCTATAACATAGAGTGATGATGAAGAATTGAGTTCCGAAGAAGAAGCTGAACCTCAAGAGGTGGCCAACCTCTGTCTCATGGCACATGAGAAAGATAATGAGGTATTAGACTCATCTCAATTTACTTTCAATGAATTAAAAGATGTATTTGATGATTTACTTTGTGAATTCAAAAAAATGAGAATAAAAAATGGACTTCTCAAAAAGATGGTCTCTACTCTTACTAAGGAAAATGAGGATTTACAAAAAGAAAATGAAGTCTTGAAAAATGAAGTTTGTGCTTTGAATGAAAAGATTAAGAAAAACTCTTTTCTAAAGGATTCTTCAAAGGAAAACCAAATTTGCATGATAAAGTTAAAGATTTGGAAACAACTCTTTTTAGATGTGTTAATGGAAAAGAAAAATTGGATGTAATCTTAGGAAAACAAAAGTGCTTACTAGACAAAGCAGGACTTGGCTTTGATCCTTTTAAAAGAAAAAAATTTTCGAAAGACAGATTTGTTGCTTTAGCTGAAAAACCAAAAATTTCATGCTTTTATTGTCACAAACTAGGACATATTGCTAGTAGATGCTATGTTTTACAAAAATCTATTGCTCTTAGCAATGCATGGGTCCCTAGAAGACTATTGAGGACTAAACCCTAAGGACCCAAGATGATTTGGGTACCTAAGGTCAAATGAATTCCTTTTGTAGGTATGCCTTCAAGCTAAATCCAAGAAATACCATTGGTACTTGGATAGTGGATGCTCAGGGCACATGACGGGAGATGAAACACAATTCACTTTTCTCTTACCAAAAGATGGAGGTCTTGTCACATTTGGAGATAATAGCAAAAGGAAGATCATCGGTGTAGCTAGTGTTGGTAAGAACACTTCCACCTCTATTGAAAATATATTGCTTGTCAAAGGACTCAAACACAATCTTTTGAGCATTAGTCAACTTTGTGACAAAGGATGTAATGTTGTTTTTGAATCCTCTAAATGTGATGTAATTGACATCAATAGTAACAAGACTATTCCACTGGACATAGACAAGACAATATATATATTTTTGATCTTAATGATTTATTTTCTTGTAAAGTTGAATGCCTTGTCGCTATGAATAGTGATGAAGTTGGTTGTTACATAGAAGACTTGACACATTAGCATGAGCAATTTTTCAAAAGTCTCTTAAAAATGATTTGGTCAAATGACTTCC